>JAEVFN010000093.1:0-287968 GCA_030449075.1 Murraya paniculata | reverse complement strand
AAAAAAAAAAAAAATCGGGAAGACAAAGCAACACGGTGGCCACCGTGAGGCACCAACCGGATCCAACGCCGCCGCGTGTCAAGGACACCCCACCGGCCAAGACCCAACGCCGAGGAAGCCTCACCAACCAGATCTGACGCCGCCGCGCGCGAAGAAAGCTCCGCCGACTGAGATCCGACGACGGGGAAGCTTCACCACCCGAATCCGACACCGCCGCACGCCAAGAGACTTCACCGCCCAGATCTGATGCTGTCGAACGCCGAGGTAGCTTTGCGTCGGGCGCAGCAGGTCCACCAGGCCCAACTCCAACCGCCGCGAGAACCACCGAAGGAAGCAAAAGGAAAAAGAGAGGAAAAAGAATGAGAGGAAAGACCGAAAGGAGGAAAGGAAAAATAGCAGAAGAAAAAATGGCGAAGAAAGGGAAAAAACGGAGCAGAGGAAGAGGTGGTTTAACTTTTTGTTTTTCTTTCATGAAGGAAGAGAAAATAAGGGCCAATATTAATGGTAGGAGGAAAGATGACTGACAAGAAGTGAGACTTTCATCAGAAGAAGTACGAAACGTCTGCAGAAAGAGTCTGACTCTTTTCAAAATTCAAAAAGAGGGAACGAGTACCGCCACATATTAACTGCCTTCAGAGTTTCTTTTTGCCTCAATTATTTTCGCCAACAAAGAAACTAGGGGGTGTTGTTTGGGGAAGAAATGAGCAGATAAAATATCACGTGTCAAAATAAAATTTTATGGACAAGTCTGAGATCATGAAGGTACCTGGGGTACCCGGGGTACCCGGGGTACTTGGGGTACCCGAGTATCTCCATCAAAGGTAAAAGGATCATCAGAGAGTTAGGTACAAAGGAGATGCTTTTTCTAGAAAGGGACCAATGGATTTTAGCGGAAAATGAAGAATCAACGAAGGAATATTGTGCTGAGGAGGAGGGGACAGCAGCCTGCTACGCCTGCAAGCAGGCCGAAATCTGTTACAAGGACAGCAGGGACCACCCGACCACCCCTGCTGCGCCTGCAAAATCTTAACCACCTTGGCAGGGGTATGCGGGACCACTCGCCTACACCAAAAATAAACACGCGCCTCAGACTTGTTCTCCAAGCATATTTCCGGATATCCCAGTAGTCACACGTGTAAAAGATGACAAAACATCTAATAACGACCACGAGGGACGCCAATAAAATGACGCCAGGTGGCACGGTAACCGGGGTACCCATATAAATACTCAAACTTTATTTCTCATTGTACGCATAACCAACACACACACAAAGGAGGCTGAGGTTTTCTTCTACCTTGAGCCGCCATTACAGAGGGCTGACAAGCTCTCTTACCTGAGATACCCCAACTTTGACTTGAGCGTCGGAGTCTGGTCGCCGGCCACCCCCGGCTCCACCTCTGACCTTCTTTTCCTTGTTTCGCAGGCCTAAGGCGACTAAGCGAGCATTTGAAGTTCAGACCCCGACGTTCCTCCGCATCCACCACTCTCATCTTTTTCCTTCCTCACGATAATAAACTACAACAGCCCACACACTACCGACCCAGCGAGGTACCCCAGCTCCTCAACAAAAAAAACAAATTTATTGTTCTTAGTTCGGTTTTGTTGCCCTCATTTTCATATACCCAAAATCAACTAAAAACAACATGCATTTATTAATAATTTTCTTATATTACAATAAAACCCATTAAATGACTTACCACAAAGGATAAGATAATATAAATTTAAAAAAATAATAATTTTACTAGGCCACAGTTGGGATTAATAATTATCTATCTTAAACTCGAATTTATCAATCATCATTATAGGATTCTAACTATAAAAACTAGTATTCTAACTATAAATATTAGTATTAGATAGATGATGATTGCTAAAACATATATAGAGCGATTAGAAGCTCTTCTTTTTCATTTTTTTTTAATTTTTGCATTAATAAACTGGGGATGTTCTTGCAACAAGTAGCAAGTCTGCAAAATAGCAAATATTCAATAGAATAAATGATGGGATCTTAGTTTGTTAAAACAAAAACCCAAGCTATTTCTATGTTAGTTTAATTGTGATTTTAGAGGAAGAGAGGGGCACTAAAATCGTACAAAGACTAGATAGATAATGGGAGAGCGGAGGAAAAAAAATTGTCCATAAATTTCTTGGATTTTTAGTTTATAAGGGTATTTTTACCATTTAAGTAGGTGCATAGAGTAAAATTTAAGATATGTAATAAATAAATAGTCTTGGAGAAAATTTTAGTGGGCTCAAATCAAATAGCCCTATTCTTTTTTTAATCTTGATTTAGGGTGCATGCAGTAAATAGGTTTGGTGTGAGGAGAAAATCGTTCTGCTCAAACTGATAAATTGCCCCATTCATAATATCAACAAATTATGAGTAATACTTTTAACACCCCTTCATTATCTTTACAGTCCCATTTCCTTATATAATTATAGCTGGAGTCTGTTTGGCACACTGTGCTATTTTATACTATATTTTATTATTTAATACAAATCTATTATATTATATTGTATTGAATTAACATTGTATTATAGTAACATTATACAACATTTGGTGCTACACATTATTATATTAATTTTAAATTAATGTTACAAAATTTATTACTAATTTATTATTAATTATATTAAATAATTATTTATGTTAATTATTAACATTTAATATAATATTAGTAAGCACAATAATATTAAAGATAATTTATTTTTATATTTTATTTGTTACAATAAAAATTAAAATATAATTAAAATACATTTAGTGTCTCAATTGAGGCAAAAGTTAAATGCCCTTGTGCTTCTGTAATGTGCCAAAATGGCGCATTATGATGCACCACACTGTAACTTCCAAAATCTTGCCAAACAGGGTTAATTATTGGCCTTTGTATTGATATTAATATTTATTATAATAATAACAATAATAATGGCAAAAAATAAAAGTAATAATATAAAAATACTAATAATGATAATAATAACAATAACAACAACGACAAAAATAAAATACTAAGAATGTTTTAATCAATACATGGGTTTTGGACGACATCGCTGTTTATTGTTTCATTAACAAACTGCACCATGTTCAAATAAAGAACAATCGGACGACGCATCGTTCTATTTTTTCACGTAGCCAACATGCATAAAGACTATGTATTGACGCATACTCCAAATGAACTCTTCATTTACACTTTCAACAAAATCGACAGGTCACTGGGACATAACCGCATAGATGACCTGGCATATTCACAATTTCTTGAAAAATGTTGTGTCATCTAGAAAGTTGAATTCCAAATGATTTTAATAAAAGTAAGAGATTGCTTGTTTTTAACCGTTACATGGAGTAATAATATAGTATTATTAAATAAAATAATAATATATGATAATTTATTTTCATATTTTTATTTATTATAATAAACATTAAAATATATTAAATGCCTCAATTGAGGCAAAAGCTGGCTAAATTACACAAACCAAGCGAAATTCTGTTGGGGTTTGTGTAACGCACCCTTTTGGTGCATTGTAGTGCATTATAATAGTAACAATAATAACGATAAAAATAATAATGCACCACAATCCAGCTTCCAAAACTTCCAAGTATGGGTAAATAATAAACTAATGTCAACAGTAATATAATACAATGAAATATTATGCTCCAAACACACTGTTAGATTGCATTTGGCACATTATATTGTATTATTTAATACAAATATATTGCACTAATATTGTATGATAATAATACTGTACAACGTTTATTATTACACCGTACTGCCTTAATTTTGTATTAATATTAAATTAATATTATACAAATTTATTATTAGTTATACTAAAGTAATTATTCAATAAATATTTTTACGTTAACATTTACATATAATATAATCAAATAAAAATGATATCATATGATAATTTATTTTTATATTTTATTTATTACAATAAAAACTAAAATATAATTAAGTTACATTTAATGTCTCAATTGAAGCAAAAGTTAACTCCCTTGGCTAGTGAAATGTGTCAAAATGGCACGTTATGAATTTATGATGTACCCCACTACAGCTGTCAAAATCTTGGTAAACACAGTTAATTATTGTCTTTTGTATTAGTGTTAATATCTATTATCATAGTAACAATAATAATAGCAAAAATAAAAATAAAAATAATATAAAAATATTAATGATGACAGTAATAACAATAGCAACAACGACGACAATAAGAAAATACTAAAAATATTTTAATCATCACGCAGGTATTGGATGACATAGTTGTTTATCTTTTTGTTACAAAATGACATGTTGTCCAAAGGACGTGCAAACAGACGAGGCATCGTTCTGTTCGTTCACGCAGCCGACATGCTTAACTAGTATGCGTCGACACAGACGCATGATGACCCGTTGTTTATGCTTTTAGTAAAACTAAAATGTACACTAGAATATACACCTTTTGAACGATCTGGAGTATTTATGGTTTCTTGAAAAACACCACGTCATCTATGAAGTTGAATTCGAAATGATTTTAATGAAAGTAAAAGATTGCTTGTTTTTAACCCTTACATGGAGTAATAATATAGTATTATTAAATAAAATAATAATGTATTATAATTTATTTTCTTATTTTTATTTGTTATAATAAACATTGAAATATATTTAGTTCCTTAACTAAAGCAAAAGCTGGTTGAATTACACAAACCCGTGTGGAACTTTGCTGGGTTTGTGTAATTCCCCCTTTTGGCGCACCACAATCCAATTTCCAAAACTTCCAAGCATATGAAAGCAATAAATTAATGTGAACAGTAATACAATATGATATAATACTCTATTCTGAACACACTCTTAAATACACCGTTAGGGTGCGCTTCACACACTGTATTTAATTATTTAATATAGTGTATTGCATTAACATTATATTATAATAATGTTGTACCACATTTGGCGTTATTTTGTACTACATTAATTTTGTATTAATATTAAATTAATATTATATAAATTTATTATTAATTATATTAAAGCAATTATTAAATAAATATTTTTACATTAATATTTACATACAATATAATCAAATAAAAATGATATTATAAGAATAATTTATTTTTATATTTAAAAATTAAAATATAATTAAAACACATTTAATGTCTTAATTGAGGCAAAAGTTAACTCCTCTCGGGCTGGTGTAATGCGCCAAAATGGCGCAATATGATGCACCATATTGCAGCTTCCAAAATCTTGCCAAATAGAGTTAATTATTGTCCTTTGTATTAATAATAATATCTACGGTGGGGCTATATGCACTCTAAAAATTACTCTGAACACTCATATTTTTATAAATATTTTTATTAAAAAAATACCTATGATATAAATTACTATTAAGGACACTTTATTATGAGCATATATAATTTTATTACTCTGAACACTCATTTAGGGCACTGCAATTAATGTTTAATTTTCTTACTATTTTAAATCTTAAGTTTTTTTCTTTCAAATACCTTAAATAAATATTTACAGAGGAAAGTCTAGGGATGGGCAAACGGTTCAGTTTTTGCCGAACTAGATTTTTTCGGTTCGATTCAGTTCTAAGAGCAAAAACCAAATAGTTTAAGAATTAACAAACTGATTGGTTTGTGTTCGATTCGGTTTAAAACCAAATCGAACCGACAAATTGATTGGTTCGGTTTAAAATAATTATTAAAATATTTTAACTTAAAATATATAAACCTAAAAACTAAAATCAAATTTCAATTACAAATTTACAAAAAATCAAAACCCTAAAATCTAAATCACCAAATTCACGATCTCTCTCCCTTGCGTCTCTCCCTCATGCCTCTCTCTCCCTGGCGCAGCCCCTCAGGGGCATCGCTCCGTCTCGGCACATGCACGGCACGGTTTAGCTTAGCACCTCTTGGTCTCTCCCTCGCCTCACGGCGCAGCCCCTCAGCGACGGCATAGCCCCTCAACGACATCTCTCCATCTCTGCATGTGCACAGCACGGTTTAGCTCAGCCCTTCTCGGTCTCTCCCTCGCGTCTCTTCCTCGCCTCACGACACGGTGCTTGTGTGCTGCGGTCTGCAGGTGTATTTTTTTTTTAATTTACGCCGTGTGTTTAGTCTTTGTGTAGTTTCTGTTAGGGGTTGATTTTATAGACTGCTGGTGTAGTGGTGTAGATAATATATTGGTTAGTGGACTTAAAAATGGTGAGCAAATGTAGTGTTTATGGCAATGAAATGGGTGTATTGTATATTGTGGTTGAGAATCCATTTGCAAGAGAATGTTATTTCTTAGTATCTAGTAGTTGGATTTAAAATTTAGGAACAAATGTATCATACTTCTGTCAATAGAAAATTGAAAATAATATTTGTTATTTGGCATAATAATTAATGACTTAATGGGCTTCGTAAGGTTGAAATTTGATATTGGAAATTTGGCATGGACGTTGTAAATTAAATTAACAAGGGATATTATCATTTTACCACCAAAGTTATTCTGACATTTCATGTCAGTACAATGGTTTGTCGAAAACTGCATTTTACCACCAAACATTTGTGCCGTTATCACTTTACCACCATCCCGTTAGAAACGTTAAAAATTTGCTGACGCTTTGCTGATGTCATAAGGGCATGAACGACATTTTCAGCTATAAGGGCATCAAAGACATTACAAAAAAAACAAACAATGAACAAAAACACTTAATCAGTTCAAAAAAATTGAAAATTATAATTAATAAATAATAATGAAAAATATTCAGAATTATGAAAAAATAGGAAAAAACACAATTAACAAAAGATTCTGCTGCAAATTTAATATTTAATATTATAATGAAACTCCAGTATTAATCATGACTAAAAACAATAACAATTTAATTAAGAAAAAAAATTATTGAACAATAAGCTAATAAAAAAGAAGAAGTTTCTAGTTTTTATAAGCTAAAAAATAGCCGTTTCTTTTTCTAACGGCTATTTTTTTTCATTTTTCTTGTAATTTTTGCTTTTTGATTTCTTTATCTTTTATCCTAGGGTAAAATTGACTTTTAACACAATTTCCATTAAAAATTAACGTTTTCTTAACTGTATGGTGGTAAATTGATAACGACGCAAATGTTTGGTGGTAAAATACAGTTTTCGACAAACCATGGTACTGACATGAAATGTCAGAATAACTTTGGTGGTAAAATGATAATATCCCAATTAACAATGATTGGAAGGAAATTATGATATGTATTATGTTGGCATAGATTGTTAAATGAAATTAAATTGAATTAAATTATGATATGTTGGCTAGTAGTTAATAAATTTTAACTGATTTTTGTAAATAAAATGTTAAATAAATTACAATAATGATAGGCTCGCAGACAGTTTTGTACAAACTAATATGTACAATATGATGTGGCATAAAGAGATTAACTGAAAAAATATAACAGTTATCTTTTTTAATTATGTGGGCCCATAATGATTTTATACAACCAATCTCCTCATACCACATCAATTTGTACACACTTGTTTGTACGATATGGTTGTGGTTCTATCATTACTCAACAAATTAAGATTGCTTATTTATTTTTATTTGATTCATTTTAGATGTCTAATTATTCAAGAGTTCAAGACAACCGTAATTGTGTAGCTGATGATCTTGAGCGTGAAGTTGAAATTGATGATAATGAAAATGATTTGCCAACAATTGTCACCAACGGAAACAAGAGGAAAAAATCTTCAACATCCAAACCGCCACTACTAAGGAAAAAAATGGCTCCAAGGTCAACAGTGTGGCAACATTTCACTAGACTTCCAGATAATGATAAGAAGTGTAAATGCAACTATTGTGGTAATGAATTTGAATGTGGCTCGGTAGGGTACGGAACTAGCACTTTGAGAACTCATTACCAAGAAATGTGTAAAAAGTACAAGGACTTTCAGAAAGACCAAACAACTTTAACTCAAGATGTTGGTAGTAATGAAATTGTAGCAAGAGGATTTAGTTAGGATCTTGCAGATGAGCAACTATGAAGATGATCGTTCTTGATGAATTGCCTTTTTCTGTTGTGGAGAATCCAGGTTTTAAGCATTTTTACAGTGTGGCGGCTCCTAGATATCTCCTTCCATCACGAAGAACTATTACTATAGATACTTTTGATATGTATGTGGAGGAAAATGCTAAGTTGAAGAGCTTATTGGTTGAGAATAAGTTGAAAGTATCTTTGACTATTGATATTTGGACTTTCATTACGACAGCTAGTTATATGGTCATCACAGCTCACTTTATTAACAGAGATTGGAATTTACATAGAAAGATTATCAGTTTTAACACTGTTAATGATCATTCATTAGAGACAATTAGTAAGTAACTTGAAAAATCTTTAATTGACTGGGGTATAGAGCGAGTGTTTACTGTAACTATTGACAATGCAAGTCCAAATGAGGGTGCTCTTAGGTACTTAACTGATAGGCTAAAGACTTGGAGGGATGATGCCTTAGTGTTGAATGATGATTATTTGCATGTTCATTGTTGTACACATATATTGAATTTGATCATTACTGAAGGGTTGGAGGAATTGGAGTAAAGTATAGTTAGTGTTCAGAATGCTGTGAAGTATGTGAGATCTTCCACCACTAGGATGCAAGCATTTCAAATTCGCGTGCAACAAGAGAAGATTAATGGCTGAGGAAGTGTGATTTTGGATTGTCCGACTAGGTGGAATTCTATATATTCCATGTTGATTACAGCATTGAAATTTAAGCCGGCATTTGATCGGATGACACTTCAAGATAAGCTTTATAATGCTTATTTCAATGAAAAAGAGGGTGGGAAGAAGATAAGGGAGGGGCCACTATTGTACAGTGATTGGGAGAGTACTCGTTACATAGTGAAATTTCTGAAGACTTTCTTATGATGCGACTTTGCAATTTTCTTCTTCTTTAAAGGTAACATCAAATCTTTGTTATACTTTTGAATTTTGATATATGATATGGAATTTACTTTAGCTTTATTAACATTATTTTTTTTTTTAGGTGATATCAAACACTTGTTACAATTTGATATGCCAAATTAAACAATCTTTAGAATCATTGTCTATTAGTAATTATAGCCTTTTGGGTTTGATGGCAATTAAAATGAAGGAAAAATTTGATAAGTATTGGGAGGAATGTTTCAAGATAAATAAATTGTTGATTGTTGATTGTTGCTTCTTTACTTGATCCTCGTGGAAAAATGAAATTCGGAACACAATGCTTTGAGAAATTATATGGCAATGATAGTGACAAATGTGTTGAGATAAAAGAAATGGTCAAAGATTTGTTGATTAAGCTTTATAAGTTTTATAATGCACGGTATAAACAGGGTGGAAGTGGGAGTGCAAGTGGAAGTACAAGCGGAAGCCAAAGTTTAGCTATTGGAAGTGGAAGTGGAAGTTGTTTGAATTTTTGGGATTTAGGTGATGATGATGATGATGATGATGATGTTATGATTGAGGACCTTTTCTCCAAATTCAGTAAAGTGGTTGCAGTTAGTTAAGGAAGCCCGCAATTATCAAATGAGTTGGATCTTTACTTGATGGAGAAGACTAAAAAAATTGCAAAAGGTAATTTGGGCACTAAACTTGATATTTTGTTATGGTGGAGGGTGAATAGTACCAATTATCCAATTTTTTCAAGTATAGTAAGGGATGTTCTGGCTATTTCGGTGTCTATTGTTGCCTCTGAGTCCACCTTTAGTACTGGAGGTCGTATTCTAGATCAATATGGAAGCTCTTTGACTCCGAACATGGTTGAAGCATTGGTATTGTTACAGAAATGGTTGCAGTCTTCTCTTATTGTGGATACAATGGCAGACCTAAATAAATTGGTTTAATTTTAATTTAAGTTTACTCTTTAAGTATTATGAACTTTATATAATTTGTTTAATTTTAATTTATTTTTTAAGTAATATTAACCTTTTTCAATTTATTACTATTTTTTTTATGTAGAACTTCGCAAATCAACAATGGCCGACCAATTTGGTAAGTCAACATGAAAACTGCAGTCAACATAAATAATTTTTAGGTAATAAAATTGATGTATATTGATTTGTTATTAAATATCACTTCATTTTAGTTAGTTTAATTATTCAATGCTTTTTAGTTTAATTATTCAGGGCTTTGGCTCACTTTGAATTTTGATCCAGGTGATATGGATGGTGGATGAAGTTGTGGCTTGTTTGTTATGGCGGACGTAGTTGTGGTTTGTGTTATGGTGGAGTTTTATCGAATGTTAATGGAGTATCGCAGACTTGTTATGTTTTGTTTTTTGTTGCCATTGAGGCATGGATTTATAATTTGTAATGGATTTATAATTTGTAATAGATTTTAAATTTAGGCGTGTTTGTGAATTGCGACTATTTTGTATTAGGACTTTTATTATTTTGCTTTTGATTTGAGGACTTTGTATTTGTTTATTTATATGTAGTGTTATTATATATGTAGAGTGTAGTTAGTACTACTAACTTAGTAGTTAATGCAAGTGTAAATTGTAAAATTTAGTAAAATCAGGCGGAAACTGTAAAATCTAAAAATATTAAGAGTAAAGTTGAAAAATTCAAAAAATGTGAAAATTTGAACCGAGCCGAACTGAAATATTTTGGTTCAGTTCTTAAATCCAGCTCGGTTTTGGTTCAGATTCTTGAGAACTGATCGGTTTCAGTTTGGTTCAGTTCAGATTCTGAACCAGCTATCGCCCACCCTTAGAGGAAACTCAATATGTGAAGATTTTAACTTTAATGTGGTAGGTGTGATCTTTTTAATTTTCTAGTTTACAACACAAATAATCTCCTTTGTTCTTCCCTTTCTCGATGGTTCGGTAGTTGAATTGATTGCCCTCTGAATTTTGTGGAGCTGAATATAACGGGATATTCAAGTATTGAAATTCAGTTTGAAGTATTATGTTATGGCTAGCATGTGTCTTGTTTGCATTCAAGTACTAAAATTTAATTTTGAAGTACAATGTTATGGCTAGCATGTGTCTCATTTGTAGGGTCCTGAATTCAAGTATTGAATTTCAATTTTTGAAGTATAATGTTATGGCTAACATGTCTCTCGTTTTTAGGGTTCTGAAACTACACAAAATAGATTCTTAATTTCTAGCCAGGGAGTGCGTTCTTATGTGCATGTTGTGTATGTATTCTTTTGATGAATAAACAGTGATCACTGCTTTAAAATATTTTACAATTTGTTATGATGAACATGCGTAGTATTTACACTTTGTCTTACAATTTGCTTTAAAATATCTTATGTGGCGTTTGTATTCTTTTACAATTTATTTTAAAATATTTTACAGTTTACTATGAAATATTTTGTTGATGAACAGGCATCTGTATTTTGTATTTCCTAGTGGACATGACTTCAACTCAAACTTCCAATGTTAATTCAGAATGCATAATAGATTATACTAATGAATTTATCAATCATGAGGTGAGTTTTATTTTACAATTCATATACTGAATTAATATTTTACAATTTGTTACCTTAGACTTTGATAACAAAACAGAATCTGAATAATATCATCACAGGAAACTTCAAACTTTGCTTACCTTCTGGTTTAGGGTTAGTACTTTATTAACTTATTATTAAGAAAAAAATCTTCTACAGACACAAAACTGTGAATAATGCAATATGCACTTTATTCTTTGCCGAATTTGTTCCTTTTTTTAACTGTGTTGCTGTAGTTTTTGCTTGGATTTTTGGAAAGCTTCTACCGCATTGTACATGTATTATGAGTTTTAGTATCAGATCAAATTTCATTTGAAAAAAAAAATTCAATTTCTTATTTTATGCTAATGTTCATTTATCAATATTTATTTATTTTATATGTAGATATTTAAAAGTAAGGAAGCGTTAATTCATTAGACTCATGAAGTCGGGAGGAAGAATGGTTTTATAATTGTGATCAAGAGATCTAATTTTGGTAACGGTGCTCAAAAGTCAAGGATTACCTTTTGTTGTGAGAGAAGTGGACAATATAGAAACACGAGAATAAATGGAGAGAATAAAAAAAAAAAAAAGCAACCAAGGACTACTGGTACTAAGAGGTGTGGATGTCCCCTTACATTAAATGGCCATAAGTTGGACACTAATGATGATTGGGTATTAAAAGTAGTATGTGGAGTGCATAATCATCCAGCTGCTGAGCATCTTGAAGGGCATTCTTATACAAGAAGATTGTCAAAATAAGAGACTTTATTGTTAATTGATATGTCCACAAGTATGGTGCGTCCAAAAGATATTTTATTGACATTGAAAAAGAAAAAACCCAACAATGTCTCAACAATAGAAAATATTTATAATGCACGTTAAAGGTATAAGGCAACAAAGATGGGTGAGAGATCACAAAAACTACTATTGAGTAAGTTATCTCAACATAAGTATATTGAGTGGTATAGAAGCTTTGATAATACTAATATTGTCAAAGACTTAATTTAGGTGCATTCTGTCAGTATAGACTTATTGCATGCATTTCCACGTGTCTTGCTGATGGATTGTACATACAAGTATAATAGATATAATGTTCCCCTACTGCCAATTGTGGGAGTGACATCTACTAAGATGACATTTCCTGATGCTTTTGCATATCTTGAATCTAAGCGAGAAGACAACTACACATGGGCTTACTAAATTAAAAAGTGTGCTAGATGATAGTGCTATGCCTAGAGTCATTCTTAGTGATAGAGACTTAGCTTTAATTAATGCCGTCGAAAGAGTATTTTCCAATGCAAAACATTTATTATGTAGGTGGCATATAAACAAAATTGTAATTGCAAAGTGCAAGAAATTGTTTGCAACAAAAGAGATATGGGAGAAGTTTATGATGAATTAGAATGTATTGGTATTTTCTTCCAGTGAAGATGAATTTATTACTCGCCTCAGTGCTCTGCAGCAAGATTTTGTATTCTATCCACAAGCAATTGAGTATGTGACATCTACATGGTTGGATAAATACAAGGGAAAATTTGTTTTGACATGGACAAACAAGATCATGCATTTTGGAAACTTAACAACAAACAAGTATAATTTTATTTTCATGCACCACTTCATAGTTAGCTTATCAATTTAAAATTAATATGTATTAATAAATTTTTATTACTAGGGTGGAAAGTTCACATTCGAGGCTAAAAACATCTTGAACAAAGATTCATTATTTATTAGAGTTACTACATACAAACATCAAAGCTTCATTTGAAAAAAGTTTGATAGTAGTACGATATCAATTCAAACTTGTTGAATTTAAAGAGCTTCGGGGCTTTATTTCTATAGTTGTATTGCAAATGGTGTTAAGTGAGTCAACTCATGCTAATTCCATTGGTATTGATGTGTCTATGTGTGGTTGTACAATCTGTAGTACACATAGATTGCAGAATATAAAAGCAAAAGTCGACCTATACCTTTAGACTGTATTGATTCACATTGGAAGAAACTTGACTTGATTCGTAATCACAATGACAAAAAAGTAGAGATTAGTTACCGACCGATATTTGACTTGATTACCAAACGCTTTAATGAGAATGATGATGGTACAAAGTTACATATTCTACAAAAGTTGACAGAAATTGCTAATCCTCAGTCTACATCTCTTGTACAACCAGAAGCTAAGAAAAATACACGTGGTCGACCAAATTCAAAAGCTAATGCATCGACCCGTCGTGACCCATTTGCTTTAAAGATAGTTTTATCAGGAAAAGAAAGTTGCTCGCCTACAATTGCATTCATGAGACCTACAATGCAAGTTAATGGAAATAAGCAACCAAAGCAAAATGTATTTTATATACATATTAGCAAAAGGTATTATTTTAATTGTATTAGAATTATATACACACGCACAATTATTTTTTAATTATAGTTTGTATTTTCACCATTTTTTTTCGTAATACTTATTACTAGGTGTATAGAAAAAATCACTCAAGTCAAATCCATTTACTAATGAATTTCCAATTGCATTACAATCATACATTCATCATATTAAAGATGTCGCACCTGATGGTAATTGTGAGTTTAGAGCGATATGTCACGGGATGAGTTTGATGCACAACAGCCCGTGCGGCACTTAGGCAACTTTCAAGCACAAAGTCGCTAAGTAAGCCTTTAGAAGTTTCTCAACCTAGCTAAGTGAAAATGCTTAAGAGCAAAGCTAGTGAGAAGAGAGAAATATAGCCAATGAAGAGTTTTTATTACTCAAGAGAACTTTTACAACAGAAAGCTTTTACAATTGCTTCTTGGTGGGTGATGGCTAAAATGCTAAGTGCCTTCCCCTATTTATAGATGGAGGTAAGCCATTCTAGAGGCTTCTTTACAAGTGGGCAAGTTGGCAAGTTGGCAAGTTGCACAAGTGGGCAACTTGCTTATCTACAAAGGTGTAGAAAATTCTAGAAGATGGGCTAAGTAAGTAAGCCTTGGTGGATCTTTGCCCGTTGGGCTTTGATGGCTTGGCGCTCGGGTGATGATTAGGCGACCACTAGGTGCTCGGGCGATGACTTAGCGCTCAGGCTTGAGATACGGGCTTTATCACTAGCCGGCAAGTGTGTGCGAGGAGGCCCAACGCTAAACGCACCCACCGTTTGCGTATGTCTAGCCGTTGGGTGGATTGTTGCGGAGTGTGGCGGTGCGCGCGCCAAATTAGCCTTTACTCGTGGTTTGTGCGGGTGGCCCGTGACAATCCTCCCCCACCTATGATCGCGGCGTCCTCATCGCGTTATCGTGCTTGTATTTCTGGATATGCTCCGCAAATTGCCATAGGCCATCTTCACGTTCCCACGTAGCTTCACTTTCGGGGAGGTTTTTTCACTTCATCAAATACTCATTGTAAGATGGCACGCCCCTTCTTCAAATGACTCAATCGGCAATGATGTAGTCCACATCCTTGTCGAATGCGGTGACTACGGCTGTTGGGGCTCTCCTTGATTTTCTGCGACTTAGGTCTCCATCATCTCCGTGGTATGGCTTGAGCAAGCTCACGTGGAAGACCGAATAAATTTTGAGCCTTGGCGAAAGTTGGAGTTGGTATGAGATGTTGCCCACACATCGTATTACTCGGAAAGGCCCTTCATATCGCCTCACTAGCCCTTTGTGGACTTTCCGCAAGGTCTTGAACTGTTGGGGCAGCAACTTGATCATCACTTGATCGCCTTCCTTGTATTCGACATGGCGTCTCTGTATGTCGGCCCATTTCTTCATCTTGCGTGCGGTTTTATTAAGGTAAGCACGCGTGATGTCCGCTTTCTCGTGCCACTTGCAAGCGATCTTGTGAGTCGCTGGGCTTTTCCCTCCATATGTCGAGGCTATGACGTTGGGGGTCATGGGCTGAAATCTCATGATGATCTCGAACGGACTCTTGCCCGTAGCCTCGCTTCGCTGCAAGTTATACGAGAATTGGGCAACATCCAGCAACTTCGCCCAATCCCACTGATGAGCGCTCACATAATGCCTTAGATGCATCTCAAGCAAGGCATTGATGCGCTCGATTTGTCCGTCAGTTTGTGAGTGGAAGCTCGTTGAGAACTTGAGGTCGGTGCCAAGCATTTTGAAGAGCTCCATCTAAAATTTGCCACTGAAGCGAGGGTCTCGGTCACTCACTATGCTTCGTGGAACTCCCCATAGCTTCATGATATGTTTGATGAAGAGACAGGCGGCTTCGCCGGCCTTACAATCCGCAAGTGCAGTAATAAAGGTTGCATACTTGCTATATCGGTCCACCACGACTATGATGCTCCCGCACCCTTCGGACTTCGGTAAAGTTGTGATGAAGTCCATTGTGACGCTCTCCCATGGCCTAGATGCCGGTGGTAATGGCTCCAATAATCCCGCCGGTAGTTGGCGATCTGTCTTGCCTTGTTGGCACACAAGACAAGCCCGCACATACGCCTCGATGTTCTCTCTCATGTGTGGCAAAAAATACGAGGCTTGGAGGAGTGCGGTAGTGCGCTCCATTCTGGGTTGACCAACCCACTTTGAATCGTGGCACTCCTTGATGACCTCCCTCTGTAAATTTCCCCACCTAGGCACGAAGAGACGGTCGCCTTTGGTAAGGAGGATGCCTTCCTCTTGCCAAAATCGCCTTGTCTTGCCTTTGAGAACCCTCTCCAACAAGTCCTTTGCTAGCGGGTCTTGTTGGAGGCCTTTTTTGATGTGCTGGACAAGGTCGGACCTTGGCTGGCTCGCACTAAGTGTTGTCAATTTTGCCTTGCGGCTTAGAGCATCCGCAACAACATTGGCTTTGCCGGCCTTGTACTCGAGCTCGTAGTCGAATTCCGTAAGAAAATCCTACGACTTTGATTGCTTGGGGCTCAACTTCTTTTGAGTTTGAAAGTAGCTTGTGGCTACGTTGTTCGTTAAGATCACGAAGTGTGAGTCAAGCAAGTAGTGTTGCCACACCCGTAGGCAATGGATAATAGCTGTCATCTCCTTTTCTTGCACCGTGTAGCGACGTTCCATATCGCTCAACTTTCGACTCTCGAACGCTATTGGGTGGCCTTCTTGCATGAGAACCCCGCCGATGGCGAAGTCGGAGGCATCCGTGTGGACCTCGAAGGGCTTGATGTGGCATTGAACGAGCACGGGCTCTTCGGAGATGGCATTCTTCAAGTCTTCGAAGGCGTATTGGCATTCCTCGAACCAATGCCATGCCCGATTCTTCTTAAGTAAGTCGGTCAAGGGTTCCGCTTTCACCGAGTAGCCCTTGATGAAGCGGCAGCAGTAGTTCACCAACCCAAGAAATGATCGAAGCTCGGGCACTTTGGTGGGTGGCTCCCATTCGAGGATGGCATTCACCTTTGAGTTCTCCTTCATAAGCTTCCCATCTGCTATTTTGTGGCCGAGGAACTCCACCTCTCGTTGAGCAAATGAACACTTCTCGACCTTGAGGTAGAGCTCGTTCTCACGTAGTACTTGGAGGACTTGTCGCAAGAGTTGGGCATGCTCCTCAAGCATGGTGCTGTACACCACAATGTCGTCCAAGTACACGACAACAAAGTGATCGAGAAAAGGTTGGAGCGCCTTATTCATAAACGTGCTGAATGTGGCCGGTGTATTGGTGAGGTCGAATAGCATGACAAGGAAATCATACGATCCGTACCTTGTGACGCATGCCGTTTTTTGCTCATCTCCCTTAACTATACGCACTTAGTAGCACCCGAACCGTAAATCTAGCTTGGTAAAGTACCGCGCCTTCCTAAGTTGATCAAACAAGTCCGCGATCAAGGGGATCGGGTAATTGTTCTTGATGGTGATATTGTTGAGTTCGCGGTAGTCGATGTACATCCGCAACGAGCCATCCTTCTTCTTTTGGAATAGCACGGGTGCATCGAATGGGGCCTTTGATGGGCAGATGTAGCCGGCATCTAGCAAATCCGTAAGTTGTTTCCGCAACTATTCAAGCTCGGGTGGCACCATGCGGTAGGGCGCCAAGGCTAGTGGCTTCGCACCTTGCTCCTGCTCGATGGCGTGATCTACTTCCTGCCTTGGTGGGAGAGCTTCTTCGGAAGTTGCGGAGGCATGACATCTTCGAACTCATCGAGGACTCTGTGGATGAGTGGTGGGACTTGGGTAGGTGAGTCTCCGCGTCCTTCCCCCTTATTGAGCTCCCGGATGGAAACCAAGAAGCTCGGATCCTTCCCAAAGGCCTTATTGAATTGCATGGCCAAGAGTGTCTTGTCTGCGGTCCTGGCTTGTTCTGCGGATACCGTGCACACCTTACTCCCATTGAGGATGCTTAGGGTATCGAAGAACTCCATGCCAAGAACCATCTTGAAGTCGTCCATGGGCACGATGGAAAAGTCAAGCTTTCTGCTCCACGTCCCAATCGTCATGTGCACGGCTTGGGCGGTGCCCACGATAGGCTTAGCGGGTGAGTTTACCGCCTTCATTGTGCCTCCTTCCTTCATGGCCCTAAGGCCTAGGCGCTTGGCCTCTTCTTCCGAAATGAAGTTGTGCGTTGCTCCGATGTCTAGCAACGCTTGGACATGTTGGCCGCTAACGGTCGCACTCACATACATGAGGCCATTTTTCGTGCGTGTTGACGAATGGCTCTTGAGCGCGCCAAGACGTTGGAGAGAACTAATGCTGGGTTGGGGTTCCTCCGTAGTGGCTGAAGGGTTGCCCTTGAGATGTGCGGCGAGGGCATTCAGCGACTTCTTTTCGGGGCAATCACGTACCCCGTGTGGGCTGTTGCAAATGAAGCATGAGCTGCGGGGCTTGACTTGTTCTTTTTTCCCCTCGTTTTTTCCTTGCCCGCCTTTATCGCTTGGGAGTTTTTTCAGCCCCCAATCCTTCCGGTTGTTGGCTTTGTCCTTCCGGCCCTCTCCCCCACCTTTGCCTTGGCTAGGCTTCTTGTCTTTGGCTTGGGTGGAGTAATCGGCAAGTGATTCTGCAATGGCAATGGTGTCGTCAAGAGTTTGCGCATTACGCCAATCAATCTCCGCCTTGGCCCAATCCTTAAGGCCATCTTGGAAGTAGAAGAAAGAGTCCTTGTCGGACATGTCAGAAATCTCGAGCATAAGGATAAAAAACTCATTGATATAGTCACGAACGCTACCCGTTTGCTTGAGCCGATGATGGCGTGCTCTTGCCTCTTTCTCGACATTGCTTGGGGCGAAGTGCTTCCGAAACTCATGTTGAAAATCAGCCCATGTGTTGATGGCGCAAATGCCTTTGCCCATGTCGTCATGCTTCCGCCGCCACCATAGTTGTGCGGCGCCTCGAAGAAACGTGGGTGTTGTGCCCACTTTTGATGCCTCATCACGAACACCGATGGCATCGAACTATTAATCCAGCCCAAAGAGGAAGTTGTCCACAATGGTGGCATTGCGCACACCATCGTAGGTGTCGGGCTTCGGTACATCTATGCGGCTTGCCCTCCTTGTGCTTGCTGAGGCCGGGCTAGCGGAGATGGTCCGCTTGTGCCACGCCCACTCCGAGCGAACTTCGTCCACTTCTGCACGGACCGCTCACAGCTCATCTTGGCGAAACTGTGGAGTTTAAGCAACTCATCATGGAACACTCGGAATTCCGCCTGAAGTGTGTCGCCTTGGTCTTACATGAGGGCCTTGGTGGCAACCGAAAATTCGCCATACTCGCCCTCAAGACCGCTCACCCTCTCCTCTAACGAATCGAGGATGTCTTGAGTGGTGGACATCGAGACCTCGAGTGTGCTAACGCGAGGCTCCAAAGCATCAACGGATGCGGCCTTGGACTTGCTGCCGTGCCTTCCTTGTCCACGGCCTTCCTCACGGCCACGGGTTGGTTCTGGTGGAACATCCACACCGACGATGCCCTCTTGTGAAGTGCCTGGTAGATTGGCCATTGCTTTGTAAGCTAGTTGCGTTGGTGCAAACCGTAGCTCTGATACCACTTGTCATGGGATGAGTTTGATGCGCAGCAACCCGTGCGGCACTTAGGCAACTTCCAAGCACAAAGTCGCTAAGTAAGCCTTAGAGAGTTTCTCAACCTAGCTAAGTGAAAATGCTTAAGAGCAAAGCTAGTGAGAAGAGAGCAATATAGCCAATGAAGAGTTTTTATTACTCAAGAGAACTTTTATAAGAGAGAGCTTTTACAATTGCTTGTTGATGGGTGATGACTAAAATGCTAAGTGCCTTCCCCTATTTATAGATGGAGGTAAGCCATTCTAGAGGGTTCTTTACAAGTGGGCAACTTGCTTATCTACAAAGGTGTAGAGAATTCTAAAAGATGAGCCGAGCAAGTAAACCTTGGTGGATCTTGGCCCGTTGGGCTTTGATGACTTGGCGCTCGGGCGATGACTTGGCGCTCGGGCTTGAGATGCGGGC
Source organism: Murraya paniculata (assembly GCA_030449075.1). Lineage (NCBI taxonomy): Eukaryota > Viridiplantae > Streptophyta > Magnoliopsida > Sapindales > Rutaceae > Murraya > Murraya paniculata. The sequence goes on along the minus strand of JAEVFN010000093.1, from coordinate 268,202 downwards.
TTTATCACAGGCCGGCAAGTGTGTGCGAGGAGACCCGGCACTAAACGCACCCACCGTTTACATATGTCTAACCGTTGGGTGGATTGTTGTGGAGTGTGGCGGTGCGCGCGCGCCAAATTAGCCTTCACTCGTGGTTTGTACGGGCGGCCCGTGACAGATAGCTGACTTAATGAGTTTTGATGAGAATGGATGGTTACAAGTGATGAAAGATTTGCTGAATGAGTTGCATTTGAATGTGGAGCATTATACCCATTTATATGGGACATACGAGAAAGTCAATGAATTAATTCATGCAATATCATATTTTGAGAACTGCCAGGATCTGACAAATGGATGACAATGCCTGACATGTGACATCTTATTACATCACCGTACAACATTATAGTATTCCACTTATCAATGAAACAGTGTCTTACCTTCCTTCCTCTTAGGTCAAAGCCAATACCTATAGATTCTCGTAAAGAGATCGCTATTGGTTTTGTAAATAACAATAATTTTGTGGAGGTATGTTTTTTTTAAATATTTTTTAATTTTTATGTCGAATTTAATAAGTTATTCTATTAATTAAGTTTATGTTGAATTTAATAAGTCATTCTATTAATTTAGATCAATCAATATATGTAGGTGTTCTTATTACCAGCAATCAATTGGCAAATATTTCATAGTTTTTGTGCCAAGGATGGGAGACAATATATAATCATCGCATACAACATTTCAAGGAAATAATTGCTGGTGATATAGCTACAAAAGAAATAATAATAGATGTTGACAGCAATTCTCAATGGGTTTCTTGATATAATTTTTTTGAAAGATTAATTATTTTTTGTATGGCTATAATTAGTTCTTTTTCAGTTATATTACAATGATATTAAACAAGTTTATATTGGTTAATTGAATTTTTTCTTTTTTGCCCCAAAAGGTATATGTCATTCCGCAAGATAAACCATAGCAACATGGATAATTATTCAGATTCTCATAAGCTAGTCTGCAACACTGAGTTATTACAACCCAGCAGGCATGTTTGCGACATTATCTTCAACCAAATCTAGAGGAAGAAAAATAATAATCTAGAGATAAATTACCAATTACATGTCCCTTACGTCCAAATCCAACAATCAACACCTTACCATTTTCTTTAATATAGTTCAAGCAACCATCATTTAGCATGAGAAGAACCAGCAAATGGCTTCTTCCACTTGTTGCCGAGGTGACGCTTTTTGTATAACTTATTAGCCCAACTTTGAGTCCTACGGTGAGACTTCAGCTTGCGACCAGCTCCGATACCATGTGTCTTCTCCATGATTGTTGGGTGTAGTTAATCGACTGCTACGATCAAATTCATCTTCACTTCTCTTCTTGATTCTAAACTCCAAACTTGCAAAGCAGAGCAACAGTATCTTTGATTTAGCCAAAAGATATATTGTTTAATTGATTTATTTGTTTGAGTGTATATAGCATTTTCACAAGTGAGTAGAGTAAATAAGATAATTAATTTAAAAAGAATTAAGTGAGGATTTTTTTGACATTTTAAAAAGTGTACAAAGTATAATTTATTTTTAAAAAATTTATAGATGAGTGCGCATAGTAATAAGGTATACAGAGTAATTTTTAGGGTGCATGTCGCCCTACTATAATATCTATTGTAATAGTAACAATAATAATGACAAAAATAAAAGTAATAACAATAATAATATAAAAATACTAATAGTGATAATAATGACCATAACAACAATGATGACAATAATAAAATATTAAAAATATTTTAATTGGCACGTTGATGTCGGACATCACCGTTTATCTTTTTGTTATAAAACAACACGTCGTCCAAAGGACATAGAAGCGGATGACGCATCGTCCTTTTTGTTCACGTAATCAACATGGGTGAATAGTATGCACCAGTGTATACTTCAGATGACTTGTAGTTTATGCTTTCGAACACATCGTTAGGGTGCATTTGACACATTGTATTATATTATTCAATGCAGATGTATTGCATTAACATTGTATTATAATAATATTGTATAGCGTTTGTTGCACTATATTGTATTAATTTTGTATTTATATTAAATGAATATTATTTAAATTTATTATTAATTATATTAAATTAATTATTAAGTTATTATTTTATGTTTATATTTACATATAATAAATTCAAATAAAATAATTATTTTTAAAAAATAATTATTCTCATGCTTGAACACTAGTTTTAACCATATCTTAAATATGCTTATTTTAAATTTGAGTTGTCACACAAAAAAGTTCATTTATATGGAGCATAGAGACAACACCGGAAGAGAATTAAGACTCTATTAAATTAAGATTGAGAAAACTGAGAAAAAAAATCAGAATATATGAGTTTTAATATTAAAAGAAATATAATTAAAAGTGGGTTTCATAAGGATTTTAAAGTTGTTCGAAGCTCCATTCATTAACAATTTGCTGGGTTTGAAGTTTTCAAAAATATATTATGAGCTAAGCAGCCATTTCCATCTTTTCAAGTAATGTCCAGAAATAACTAATGAAGAAAATGGTAACTTGTGATCTTTTTTGCACACACAAAATTCTCACTTCATCGAACTTGCTAAAATTAAAACTTGTATTATGAAATATGTGGTTTTTTTAAGCCGACAAAATGAGGAAAAAATTTTATAAAAAAAAGAAGTATGATTTGTTTCCTTGTAAAGAAAAAATAATCAATAACCACATACCAAATTTTTCATACTTTCATAAGATAACACTTAATTAAATAGACACTATAAAAATCAATAATCACATACCAAATTTTTCATAATTTTCATATGATAGCACTTAATTAGATAGATTGACCAAACACGATAAGAGCATAAATATGTGCTCAACATGCATAACTTAAAGTCTATATAATTAATTGCACAATTAAAAGACCTAATACAACACACTTGATATGTCTCGATTTACTTTCGTTCCTCTCGTGACATGAAATGTGTAAATAAATGATAATTTAATTTACTTGTTAGGGCAATATTGTTGACCTTTATTGTAAATTTGCTTAGTACTACATAAATATGTATAGGTTTCTAACCGAAACATATTAAGAAAATATTTGATAACAAATCTACTCTTATTAATACTTTTTTGGATTCAAATTTATCGTGGATCAACCATATTGATCATTTCATCAATGATGAAATTTGTTGTGATTGATGAGCTGCATAATGAAAATTTTTTTTTACAAAAATTTATGATAATTAATTACAAAATAATAGAAAATCTAGGCACGAGTTGATTCAATTACTAAAATCTTTTGGAGTTAAAGTAAGAAGTATGTGGTTCGAATTTCTGATTTTGGTTATATTACAAAAACATATTAGCAGAAAATTTGCTCACTAGCAAACTTTATTTACATTGTTGGAATTAGTATATTAATGATGAAAAAAAACCAATATTTAAGTAGTATTTGTTCTTTTGTCTAAAATCTGAATATGTACAAATTTCGCTGAAATACAAATGGGTGTGAATATAAATATCTTAATGACATTTTTTTTAATATCTTAATATAAGTGGCAATTTGTTTGTTTTTATAAATAAAAAATTTAAATTTAACATTTATGTCCTTAAAAAGAATAAAGAGATTAGATTTTATAGTTTAGGAATTAGATTTAATAGTTTAAGAAATAAGTATATTCAATGCGGATGCTTTTAGGAGATAGTATTTACTTCTCATTTGGACATTTTTCCATTTAGATAAAGATTACAAAAATTCACTTTAGACGTTTAACAAACATGCCCTACCAGATGAGTTATAGTACTTAGGTTGCGTTTGTTTTTTTATTTGAAATTTGAATATATCTAAATTTATCTAAAATCTGAATAGGTATGAATGAAAATATTTGAATAACATATTTTTTTTTTCAACATTTGAACATGAAAGTCTAAAAGTTAGTAGTTTGATACAAATATTTTTTTAAGCGGTGCATATATTTATTCTTTAAAATTTATAGTTTTCACAAGTTGATTAGTTTGATAGCATTAAAAAAATAGTACTTTCATTATTGATCTTAATTTAATTTTATAATAAAAGATGTAATTATAACATTAACATTTATTATAAAGCCAATATTGTTGTTTTAGTTTTGATTCATCACAATAAACATAATTTGATTGTTTCAATATTTTAATTTAGTTAATGTTACCATGTGAATAAGAATTTAAAGCAATTAAAAAAAATAACTTCAAGGATAATACAAAAAATTAGGTTTATACATAATATTAGAAATACATGAATTATTAAGGGTATTTTTGAGATTTGAGATTAAAATTTTCTATTTAGATTTCAAACTTCAGATAAAAGTAGATTTTTTTACCTTTTTAAAGTCTACTGTTTCTATTCAGATAAAATTTTCTGATAATAAGTGATAAGTTAAAAAATAAACAACATATAATAAGTAAATGTTTAAAAAAAATTAAATTCAAATTTCAAACTAAAAAATAAACAGCACTTTAATGTATCACGTAATTAGCTACAAACTATTTATTACAATTATGTAATTATCAAATTATACTTGTATTACATACAATAAATATGTAATTAATATATTTTACTTATAAATGAAGATTGAAATTTTATTTTTGATAAAATAAAATTTTAAAGAAATTTTTTATTATTTCCAAGGATAAATTTATATAAATAATGATATTCATAATAAGTGAAAAAAAAAAGAAAGAAAAAGAAGTTCAATTAATTATTATTATTACTATAAAATTAAATTTCAAAATTCGCAATAATGCATTTTCCCTTACGTTACTTTGGAGGGAAAACGAAAACGAAAATCCACCCCGCTCGATCCACCGGCGCACGTTAGCATGACCCAAAATTCAACTTTATTAAATTAAAAATGATTCAAAAATAAATAAATTTTAAATAAATAAATAAATAAAAATTATTACCTCACCTTCGTTTCTCTTTCTCCAACAACATAGAAAGCGAAGACCTCCACCACCACCCACCTCCCTCCACCACCACCATACGCCACCTCACCAGCACTCGAAACGACGTCGTTTGCATTTCGCGATCCATCAGCTTTTCTCGCATTATCTTAATAATTTCAACTGCCCATGCAAAATTCATTTTCTCTTCTCTCCCTAAACCAACTTTTAAAAAGAAACAAAAATCCGCGATCATTTCGTTATTTCGTTGAAAATTTCCGTTTGGTTTTTCTCGAGAAACAAACAGGTCTGAGAATTTCACTTGCTCGTCTTGTGTTGCCAGAATTAGGGTTTTCTAATCGAGAAGTGTGATTCTAGAGGCCTCCGGTACTGACATTTGAATTGAAAAACTGAGGAGCTGTGAGTTTCTGATTTGGTGAGAAAATTAGGGTTTTTTATTGAAGGTTTTAGAGACTTGTAGGGTTTTGTATTATATGATATGAACTCTCTAATTTGCTGTTAATCACTTGATTTTGATCACTTAGTTATGGATTTTGCGATTGAATTAGCGTCTGTTTGTTTGATTTGATTACGAGGTGTGATGGGGTTTCTATGGTGATAGGTTGATAGATATACTGTAGCAATGGTGCGGCTTTTAGGGCTGAGTATCCGAGAATCCGATGAGTCACCTCGTGAAATCACCCCAAGGACTCACCTTACAAGTGAGTCAAGTGAGAACGGGTGGCTCATTCGGTTCTTTGACTCGTCCTTTTTTTGTGAGTGGATTGCTGTTAGTTACCTTTACAAGCATGATCATGCGGGTGTGCGTGATTATTTATGTAATAGAATGTATACACTTCCATTGACCGGTATTGAGGGTTATCTGTTTCAAATATGTTATATGATGATTCATAAACCAAGCCCGTCTCTGGATAAGTTTGTTATTGACACTTGTTCGAAGTCACTTAAGATTGCTCTGAAAGTGCATTGGTTCTTGATGGCTGAGTTGGAGGATTCAGATGACAATGAGGGCATCAGTAGGATTCAGGAGAAGTGTCAAATAGCAGCTACTTTAATGGGTGAATGGCCACCGCTTGTGCGGGTTCCTAATTCAGGTTCAAGCCCAGGGACTAAGAATCAGGTGCTAAACAAGTTATTGTCATCAAAACAGCGATTGTTGTCATTGACATCCTCCCCGCCTACACCAAGGTCTTTATCTTTTTCATCATCATCATGGAATAATTTGCAAGAGGATGCTAATCAGTCAACACCTGAGGAAAATAAGATTTTTAAGAAATTCATTCCGGGGCCAAAAATGAGAGATGCATTATTGTTTAGGAAGTCGGTCGAAAAGGATGAAGAAGAGAGTGAAAAGGATGGTTTTTTTAAGAGGCTATTGAGAGACAGTAGAGGTGAAGATGAGGAGATGACGTCAGGTTCAGAGGGCTTTTTCAAGCGACTTTTGAGGGACAGCAAGGGTGATGATGATGAACTGATGTCGAGCTCTGAAGGGTTTTTTAAGAAGTTGTTTCGAGATAGCAAGAGTGATTCTGATGATAAGTCTGTATCAAAATCATTGGAAGATGACGAAAAAGATGGATTTTTTAAGAAGTTCTTTAAAGAAAAATTTGAGGACAAGAAGGATGGAAGTCATAGGAACGAGGGTGAAGAGGTTGTGAATATTGAAGAAAAATGTTCAAAATCCACTGAAGATGATGAAAAAGAAGGATTTTTTAGGAAGTTTTTTAAAGAAAAATTTGAGGACAAGAAGGATGGAAGTCGTAGGAATGAGGATGAAGAAGTTGTGAATACCGAAGAAAAATGTTCGAAATCCACTGAAGACGATGAAAAAGAAGGATTCTTCCGGAAATTCTTTAAAGAAAAATTTGAGGACAAGAAAGATGGGAATGAGAAAAATGATGAGGGAAATGCTGGTATTGAGGAAGAAGAATCTTCAGATTTTTCATTGTTTCGGAGATTGTTTCGTGTGCATCCTGAAGATGCTAAAACAGGTGCTGCAAGTGAAAACAGCAACAGTGGTGGCTTGTTCGAAAGTAGTCCAGGGACTGAAAACTTTTTCCGCAAACTCTTTAGAGATCGGGATCGGTCTGTTGAGGACTCGGAGCTGTTTGGTTCGAAGAAGCAAAGAGAGGTCTGTTTACGTTTACTCAATTACTGTTAATGCTCAGTTGGTCTGTGAGTATGATTCTCCTTTCTCATTGCTTGTTCTTTCAAATTTATGTGCTGATGCTTAATTCACTAATATTGCTGTCAAATGGTACTGTGTGCTTCAGAAGTCTTTGGCGCAAGAACTAATTTTATAATATTGATATGACATATGTCCAATGGAAATTTTTGAAATAATTCTGGAATGGGATTCCTTTGAAAGGTACCTGAAAATATCTAGATTAAGATGTCCTCCACAATTTCAAGATGTTGAAAAGAAAATTTTCTTGTGTGATATGGGGTAATAGGATGGAGAGAGATTATGGCACTTATGGCTGAGGAATTCCATCCGTACTTAAACATAAGAGTTCTTTAGGACATTTTCATGGTTTTACAATCGCTCCCACTTATGGTTATCCTAGCACAATTTAGTGGAATACTGGTCAACCTTTATGTAATTTCTTATCATTTTTTTCATATTCTTGTTTCCTATACCCAAAAAAAATGGTGTCTAATACTATTGGTCGGCCCTGAAAGTAGTTTAAATGTTAGGCAGATAGGTAAGTTCTTGAAACTATTGGAAGCCTTCTGTATAAACTTTTGAATTCATTTGAAGCCTCCTTTGGAAATTGTCATCAGCCTTCCTTGTAGCATGAATTTTTGTAGTTTTATGAAATCACATGGGTTTGATTGTTGAACTAACTTGGGGGATGGTATTGTACATTTCTGCAAGGATATAAACTTTAAACATCCAACCCCAAACTTGAAACATCTCATGTCAAACTTGCAAACTAAACAAAAGTTGAAACTCAAATTTCAAAATTCTACACAAAAGGTGAAACATATGACAAAGAAGGTGAAATTTTAGGGAACTTCATTGATATAAACCCTTATACACAAAGAAAACCTACAACTCCTTACTGGCAACCCTGTGTCATCCTCTGTGAGTAGAACTCACTAAATTGAGCCACTTTCTCAATAAGCATCTTTTCTTCCTCTTGAAAATCCAAGAAAAAGCATGAAGATTCTCTGAAAGGAGAAAATTGCTAGATGCTGGAATAACCCATGGAAATCTAGCTGCCTGTGTAATCTATTCCACAACTGAATAACAATGCTACAATGTAAAAGCAAATGATCCACAGTTTTCCCATTTCTCTTGCGCATGAAAAAGTGGAGATAAACACATGTTTGGATTACGTTTCTGGATGTAATATATGTCATACTTTAAAATTTTGATTATGAGATTAATTTGTTAAATAAAAATTTCTTACTAAAGAGATCGATCCATGGTAGGAATACTTTTTCTTCTGATCAATTATGGAGGAACTAGTGGGTGGAACATGATAGCTAACATTTCGCTTATTGTTCGTATTCACTGCTTGACGAGTCCTTTTCTTGTAGATGTTTACTTGCCAAGTTCTTTTGTGCCTCAACTTTTTGTTTTTTGTTTTGGTGTGCAGAAGCGTCCTGGTTCACCTAAGCAACAGAATGAGAAGTCAAATTCCAAGCCCCCTCTTCCAGTTAATATTGCATCACAATTTCGGAAAGGCGCTTATCATGAATCATTGGATTTTGTGATGACATTATGCGATACATCTTATGGCTTAGTGGATATTTTTCCAGTTGAAGATAGAAAACTTGCTCTCCGTGAGGTTGTTTAGAGTTTTCATGTTTTCTCACACTTACTGCTTTAGTTATATACTGTCAAAATTTCTGCTGAAATATTTTATGACACCTGTTACTGGTCTTTTTTGCATTTGCAGTCTCTTGCGGAGATCAATTTGCACATAGCTGAGTCTCAAAACATTGGAGGTATGTACTTATTGTGGGTATGAAAAAACATTGCTTGTTGAAGGGCATAATACATGAGTGTTCTGTTGCATGGTAGTTTGATCACTAACCATTGTCAAAAAATGTGTTTTTTTTTTTTTTTTCCTTTTTTCCCAACATGGCTTATGTGGTATATTAGAAATGGTGACTTTAGAATGTAAAATAAGAATATTTATTTCCAAACGTGTTAGAAATTTGGGAAAATGTCTTATGGAGAATGTCTGAGATTCTAGGTGAAAAATGGAGAATGTCTGAGATTCTAGGTGAACTTTCATATTTCTGTTCTGTCTGAGATTCTAGAGGAACTTTCATATTTTCTGTTTGCTTTTCATATCTCAATTTGTTATTTTTTCACTTCACTTATTTTTACTTGTTTTGTAATTATGTCTCAGGACTCTCACCTGTAATTTTTCTTTTTTTTTTTTTTTGGTGTCTCTGCTTCACTCAAATTCCCCTCGGTTTCCCCTTAAGTCTTTTGAAGGATTCATAGATTTTAGGTCCATTGCGTTGATATTGAACTTGAACCTGTGATATATAGAATAATAAGGTCAACAACTTCTTTGCAAATTGTCTTTGTTCTTTTGATAGTAATAATAAACACATAGGTCTTCGTGTATGATAGTATGATATTAAAATCTTGAAGATCTCATATGTTGCAAAAAATAATTATCAATTATACTGATTTCTTTCACTTTCTATTAGGAATATGCTTTCCAATGGGAAAGGGGTTGTATCGTGTGGTTCATATTCCTGAAGATGAAGCTGTTCTTTTGAATTCTAGGGAAAAGGCCCCTTACATGATCTGTGTTGAAGTTTTGAAATGTGAAACTCCAAGGTAACTATGAAGATATCTACATGAGTTCAGAAACATAGGTCTAACTTTTACCTTTATCATTATGGCTTTTTGTTATATCAATTATAATGATACAGATTTCTGTTTCTTTACTTAGCAATGCAAAGGACACATCTGGTCCTCAAAAGCTTTCTAGAGGAGGGATTCCTCTAGCAAATGGTGATGCATTTCTGCCAAAGCCACCACCATGGGCTTATCCTTTGTGGACTGCGCAGGAGGCTTATCGCAATAGTACTGATAGGATGTCGGTATCTACTGCTCAAGCAATTGACCAGGCAATGACTCATAAGTCAGATGCAAAAGTTAAGTTTGTCAGTTTGAGTCTCTCAGTGCAGAAGCATCTGCATATCCAATCAAAGAACCCTAATGCACCTGTTACTCAGTCTGGCATCAATTCTGATGGTATGCAACCTACTGCAGTTCACGCCACATCAAATGGTAATCAAGCTGGAGAGGTTGTAAGTCATACATCCAGAGCTATCAGTGATTTGGAATGGGTGAGGGTTGTGTTGACAGCAGATCCTGGGGTTAGAATGGAAGATATTGAGTATCAAGGACCACCACGGCGGAAGGAGCATCGCCGTGTTCCAAGTACAGTTGCCATAGAGGAGGTGAAGGTGGGATTTTTGACTGGTTAACAAAGTACTATCAATGCTATTGTCATATTATTATTTTGTATTTCAAATCAGGTTTTTATGGTGCACATTTCCATTTTATTTATTTAGAAAAGGGATATGCACAAGTTAATTTTCTGGTACATACTTACACACAATCAAATTATTTTTCTTCTTTTTTTTTTTTTTGCTATTTGTATTTGCAATTTCGCCTCTTTTTGTGAATCATTTGCTGTCTACTGAAAATCAGATATATTGTTTTCTCTGTGTCGTGGAGTTGTGCTTGACATTGATGGTGTATTCCACACAGTATTTGAAATAACCATTCATTTTCAACTGCATTCCATGTGATTGTTTCATGTGCTTTTGAGTTTTTTCTATTTAAAAATTTATCGTACACCTCAGAACAATTTTGGCTGGACATGATTGGTTTATCTCTGTGAATATTGTGTTTTATGTAAATTTTGAAAATATACAAATTCTATAAAAGGTTCCTTTAACTTGGATACTGCAGCAACATCATTTCATAATTTAGTTTGTCAAAGACTGTTAGAGTGTCGTTTCCTTTTGTCTTATGTAGATGAATATGGAAACTCTTGTATGATGCTTGAAACATAGACTAATATAAGAGTATGTTGATAGTTGAATGTATGTTTATGCATTTCAGTTTCTGTTTATTTTTTCTTATAACCTTTACAATGTTTCATTTACACGCTTCTAATAATTAGGAAAAAGGGGAGGGGAATTCCCCGAACAGGTTGGAAATAATTTATTCAGCCTTTCCTTTTGCCCATTGATTCTAAGTTCAAAAGAATCCATCTTTTTTTATGCTTGTCCGTTTTCAGGGATTGTCATTTTTACCAGTGTTGTCACAATTCTATGCGTAAACACAGATTTTGACCTTGGAGATATGTGCCATACTCTTAAATAATCTAGACATCTCCCCAGCACATCTTTGGCACTTTGATATACTAAGTTCAGCTTCAAGAAGCGTGCTCCATGAGTTAACTGTTTGTCACAGAAATATGCTTTAGTTTCGATGCTCCATGATTTTATGCACATTCTAAGTCCATTGAATTACATAGTTTAACAATGTATTTGCTCGGATAATTACAAGTAACATTGGTCTGTCATGAAACCTCTTTGCTTGGATATTTTTAAAATAACTTGTGTGCCTTATGCACATTTTGAGTAACACTCCCATCTAGTTCATGTAAATATTGGTCTGTGTATGAAACCAGTATGTTTGGATGATTTTGTCTGGAACTTAAACCTTTTTCCTCTCTCTTATTTAAATCTATGAGTTTTCCATGTTACTGAGTGTAGGCTGTCCTCTGCAGGCTGCAGCTGCAAAAGGAGAAGCGCCCCCCGGACTCCCTCTGAAAGGGGCTGGTCAGGATTCATCAGATGCAAAACCAAAGGTGAATATTTATTGAAATTTTATTGGTTTTGTTTCTACCATTGGATTTTGTATTTGATAAGTTTTCCAACAGGCAAATGGTGGTATTCCCAAGGCCACTGATGCTTTATCTGGCGAACTTTGGGATGTAAAGAAAGAGAGGATACGAAAAGCTTCGGCCTATGGAAAATCACCTGGTTGGGACTTGCGCTCTGTAAGTTGCTGCAACAGGTTTTTCGGTTTATTAATAGAAAGAATCTTCATCATGGCTGCTTTTCTACTATAATTTGGGCATCTGACGAGTTTGGAACTGGAGCAACAAAGCATATGTTAAATGAAAATATTTCAATTTAAGTTGGGGAAAACATAAGAATGAATGGAGACATATATGTAATGATAGCAGCTAATCCTTGCTGCTTCTGTTGAGAACTAAGAGCTCTTAGTTGCCACTGATTAAGTGAGCCAACAGTTGGTCTAAGATATATTTTATCGCAAACTGTCAAGGAAACTAATGGAAATTGAAGTAACAAATGAATGAATCAGAGGCTATAAATTAAATGCCACTTGGTCTGTTATCAAAACATTGTTTTCTGTTGTTATCAATCTGGAAACAGAAGTGTTATGGAGGTAAAATGGAATTGATGAAATTGTAGCAGTCACCTCTAATTCGATTCATGTCACAAGGTGATAGAGAATGGGGATGACTTGTGATTGCTCATTGAGTAGTCTAAATATAGTTTCATCCTTGATATAAATTGTTGTTTCCATTCATGTAGCCTTTCAATTTGATTTATTCAATGGTCTATAAAATTGTGTGAACATTTATGTTACTGACCCTTATCTTGGGCTGCTTATACCTACATCTTTAATTGGTTTGAATTTAAATAGTTGGTTACTACGTCTGCAGTAGTCTAATGTTCTGACAATATTGATGATTGGTTTTATTTTTCGTTAGTTTTCATTATTTTTAACCAGTTTAGTTTTTGTTGCCGGTGTATAAAGCTATGAATTTTGTGAGTTTATGATCATACCACGACAAGCATGTGGACATTTTTGTATCTTTTGTATCTAGATCTGTCATCAGCAGCTGCATTACAATTTGGAAATCTTGATCTATTGCTTAAATAATGATTAATTGAATTACAGAATGTAAATTAATATAATGCTGAGAGCAATATTTGCCTGATTTAATTTATGGTGATTATATGTTATCCTTTTACGGATTTCTGGGCTGTATGTCATTTTGAAGTCTAGATGCTTAAGATGTTAGATGTTATAACTGTGCCACTAAGCATATTTTTTTGCCTTTTTATAATCTGATTCCCCATTGCTTTTGATATTGTAACTGCCATTCTATGTAGGAAAGAATGAAATTGTTCTCTTGTTCGATGTAGGTTATCGTGAAGAGTGGCGATGATTGTAGGCAGGAGCATCTTGCTGTTCAACTTATTTCTCATTTTTATGGTAGATATCTTTGTTGTCTTTTTAATGATTTTGGCCTCTATTCTATTGGTGGAGGGGTTTGGGCTTTAGCACATTCAATTTTTCTCTTTATGTACAAATGCATTTATACATGGAGAGAGGGGGAGAGAGAGGGTCTGTTGCTCTTCTGAAGGTGGGCACTGTTGCCCATTAGATCAATCGAGCGGCAACATTTGCGCACTTGTTACATTGAAAGATGTGAAGAATGCTTTGTAGTTTGTAGTTTCCTGTAAAATATGATGTGGAGTCACATGATTGTCTTGGTGTGTGAAGTGCTGGTAATTCACATGCTCCAATGCAACTAGTTGGTGTCGCTCTCCATAAGGTCGTAACATTGCCACTAGATCAATCTACCCACTCTATGGGAAAGGGTTCTTGGGTTAATTCAGTAAATTTTTGGTTGGCCTTTTGATTTGAGAACATATGGTATTGTGGATCCTATAATTAATTTGTTCGCATGCTCCAATGCATGCACGTAGTGGGTGTGTTGCACTCCATAAGGTGAGCAACATTGCTTACTGGATCAATCCACTCGGATTATCGGGAAGGGTTATTGGTTTACTTTAGTGAATTTTTGGTTTGCTTTTTGTTTTGAGTTCATTTGGTCTATTGGTCTTATAGATCCTATAATTAATTCGGTCAGCTATTAGTATATGTACAGATCTTTTTTTTGTGATCTTTAGGGGTTCTTTCTTCATTGTCCACTTTGCACATTTTTTTATAGATCCTATAATTAATTCGGTCAGCTATTAGTATATGTACAGATCTTTTTTTTTTGGTGATCTTTAGGGGTTCTTTCTTCATTGTCCACTTTGGACTTTTGTTTTCTTTTCAATATAAGATTCTCTGTTTCCTTCAAAAAAAAAAAAAAGAAGGAAAGAAAGAAAGAAAGAAAATGATAGTTTCTCCATGTCCACGTCAAATCTGTCTTTAACTGTCTGTTGTCTGTCTTTCAGTTAATGCTTGGACTCAGATTTAGGCACTTAAATTAGGTTGCAATGCTGGATTATGTTTTAGGTTCTCAACCCCCACCCCCTCCCTTTTCCTCACCTTTACAGTTTCGAATTGGTTTAGAGGATGAGTATGATGAATATTTGGTTGGAAGATGTGCTGAATTAAATAGGTTCTGCAGGATATTACTGAGTATGATAAATATCTGGCCTTAAATGTGTGTCATGGTGAATTTTTCTTGTTCGTTACGTTATCTATTGTTGTAATCTCATATGCTGAGGTTAATTATTGGTTATTCTGTTACGCTGTTATGTTTTTGCTTCGAGTTTGTTCAAGTGTATGACCTTTGGAGTTTATTGCTAGACATATTTCAAGAAGCTGGTCTTCCTCTTTGGTTGCGTCCATACGAAGTATTAGTCACATCATCTTACACGGCTCTCATTGAAACAATTTATGATACGGTAGTTATTTGTACTTTTGCTCTCAGTGAACTGAATGAATTCTTTGACTAAATCCTCAATAGTAATGTCTTTACTCTTTTCTAGGCTTCACTTCATTCTATCAAAAGTAGATATCCCAGTATTGCAAGTTTGCGCGACTTCTTTGTTGCCAAGTATCAAGAAAATTCTCCAAGTTTTAAGCTCGCCCAGGTAATGTATAGCTGCAGAAAGGCAGTTTTTATCGAGATGGCAATTATAATTAGGCAACCTTTTGTTATCTGTGTGTTTCGTGGAATTGTTGCTTTCAGCAATTTAAAACTTTTATTTTATGAATGATATCATCTTTTTTTACTTTCTTGCTGATCTGTTTGTTTGATTGGGGTTAGGGTGGTATTTGAGAAGGACAAATACCGTGGAAGTTTGACTCTGGATGTTGCTTCTGAATGGGAATAGAGTAATAAAATATAGAATCTAATGCAACTGATCTAGTCTTACTGGATTATCATATTTCAGTACTGAATTAATGTAGGAGCTATGATTTGAAAGATAGAAAATTTATGGTTATTGATGGGGGATGTGAGTTGTCCCTATTCCAGCCTGTACTGTGCATTCAAGTCCATGAGTTGATTACATGGAATCAACTTGATGGTTGAACCATAATATAGACTGTCATACCCGAATCTCTGGCTGCTTAATTGCACATACATTTCTTTTTGGCTCATGTTTTCAAATAATAAATACTAAGAAATGTCTTCTATTGAAATATTTTTCCTTTCAAGGTTCTGATCGGGTGTTATATTTATTGCAGAGAAATTTTGTTGAAAGCATGGCTGGATATTCCCTAGTGTGCTATCTACTGCAGGTAATGCTGCCCTTATCTCTCTCACACTCAATTCTCTACACACTAAGGTTTGTGGGATAGACATTGATACGATTTTAATAACAGTTTTGCATAAAAAGTGAACTCCATGAAGCATGCCAGTTTTTGACATGCCTTTATGTGTTTGTATCCAATATCTGTAACCTGTTGTAGTTGGGTTTTGTTAGATCTGTCCTGCTGTTAATAGTTGTTCACTGTATCGGTTTAAAATGACTCATAAGAAAAATTTGGCGAGATTCTCCATTACAAACTGGTTTCTTTGTTGAAGTAAGAACTTGGAGGTGAAACTTTCACTTCTTTGAACTGATGCTTGGATAAGAAAAATGTATGATGGAACATTTAACTTAATGCATCTATTTCTCTTTCCAAGGACATATAAGGAATCTTAACTTAATTCTTCTCGTTATTGTGATCTTGTGTTTAGTAAGATTAAGGTAACTATAGTTTGTTTACTGGAGTAAAATATTCCTGAAGTAGGAGATGGTTATATCTGGTAAGTATTACCCTGCTGCCTAAGAATGAGCAACAAAATCTCTTAAGCAACATTTTCTTCAAAATGTCTTCTCTTACTCTGAGCTGCAGCTGATCTGATGAAAAGATTGTCTCTCTTTTATGAGGGACACAATGCATTATTTGTATTTTAGAATTCTGTACTTGTTCTTTTGGCAAATAATTTATTTGTTGTTATAAGTTTATGCCAAAATGTAATAAAGTAAATTCAATGAATAGATAGTGCTTGTTGTTGATGAACCTGTTTACTTTTGTCTAGGTGAAAGATCGTCATAATGGGAACCTATTATTGGATGAAGAAGGCCATATAATACATATTGATTTTGGCTTTATGCTCTCAAATTCACCAGGTGGTGTAAATTTTGAGAGTGCACCATTCAAATTAACCCGTGAACTTCTTGAGGTAATACATTTGTGGAATACCATCCATTCATGTGTCATGCAATTTTTGTTGGCACTTACATGGTAGCATTTATGAGTTAGCATCAGTTTTTCTTGTCAACAAAAATTGATTAGAAAATTGTATAATTACAGGTCATGGATTCTGATGCAGAGGGACTTCCGAGTGAGTTCTTCGATTACTTTAAGGTATTGAATGAATTCTCTTTGTGGAAATACTCCCCTCGTATTGCAGACTATCTTTGGTGCCTTTGGCAATGGCCATGTGAAGATTCTGATTAAATTAAATTTGTCTTACTGAATTTTGCATTCATCTCTAGGTTTTATGCATTCAAGGCTTCCTAACATGTCGTAAGCATGCAGAGCGCATTATTCTTCTAGTTGAAATGCTGCAGGTAAAACAAACTTTGGCTTTCTATAGCCTTAATATGCATTTAACTGTGTTCTCATTATATATGAATCATTTCTTTGTTTTGGTACCTAATGCTCACGTCCTTATAAGATGGAGCTATCTGATGGGGGTTGATAGATTTCATATTTTACTGGCTCTTGAATTGCCATGATTGTTTGTATTACTAGTGCAGACATAATTAAGCTATGTAAGAGATCCTTCAAAATTAGGGTTTTTCATTTTAATTGTTACTAAGTTTATTGAAGAGGGTTTTTGGGGTGCTGTAAGGTGCTACTTGTGTTATTAATAGAATGTCAAGGCTAGAATTAAACTATAATGTATCCAAACTTTGCATTGAGAAGCACAACATTCAGATGAGAGAGTAATTGAGAAAATAACTTTGAATATTGTCTCTGCATGTTTTGGTGCTCGTACATCTATGTATATGTATGTTGAAGAGAAAAGAAAGAGAAAGAAGTGATAGTGTAGTTTAAAGCGTGAAGCTCAAAACCTGAGTTTCCTTTTTACCAAGGTTGTAGGGTCTAGTGGAAGTCCTCAGTTTAGAACTCAATGAACATAATTTATGAAGTAATTTATGCTACAAAATGGTAAAGTAACTTCTTCATTGGTTCATTGAAAAAAGGTGTTTCTTTCCAATTTTTGGATCAGGACTCTGGTTTTCCATGCTTCAAAGGTGGTCCACGAACAATACAGAATCTGAGAAAAAGATTCCATCTCAGTCTAACGGAGGAGGTTTGGTTTTAACTTTTTAACTCTATTAGTACTTCATTATGGTTCATTTGTATGGTTGTCATTACATTATCTGTTGTTTTCTAGCAGCAATGTGTATCCTTGGTGCTCTCATTGATCAGCAGCAGCTTAGATGCATGGAGGACTCGGCAGTATGACTATTACCAGAGGGTTTTGAACGGAATATTATGAGGTTAAATTTGATTGGTCATCACATGTTAGTTTTTAGGCAACACCAATATAGTGAAGCATTCCGATCAAAGTGGCGTGTAAATTGTGTGATGAACGGGCAATTGGTTCCCTACATAGACTTCAAAAAAAATATATCAAAGCTGGGGCGATGGTTGATAGCTGTTTGTCGCCTTTCTTTCATTGGTGTGAGGAACTTGTAATTGTACCAGCGGAAATTCTTTCAAGTACAGCGGGCTAAATTTTCTTCAGCAATGCTCACTTTTGTCAAAATTTTTCCCCATGTTCCATGTATATCAGAACTCTGCTCATGGTGGGGAATTTAGTTACTCGAAGGAGATATACAACACTTCTATCTTCAGACAGAAAACATTGTACAGAGTAAGTCCAATGGGGATGACAGACCGGGATGATCTCACTCGTCGAAGTTATAATGAAACTTCAAACTGTACACTGACTGGTGAATTTGTACATTGGGATTGATTTTATAGTTTGGATAGAAGCCAGATGGAAACAGAATCCAAACTCGGATTGTTGGTCGGTGTTCTTTTCTGTTGTCTGATGTTCGATGGCTCGTCTTCCCTGATTTTGATTCTTCCATACTTAGGTCAAAAGGTTGTGTTACAAAAGGTTATTGGAATAAAATATCTGATTGTATCATGTGTCATAGTTTTGTTGTTCCATATTTCTTTCAGTGATAAATCTGTTCATTTGAGTTACATTCGAGAGCTTTGGTATTGGTGGCATAGATATGTGAATCTGATTCCAGTTTGTGTTCTTTTTTTCCATTTTTATTGTTTCAATAGATTGGTCTTGTCTGTGAATTACTTCAAAAGAAATTTGTAAGAGCCTATATGTACACATCGGTTAGTGTACGCTTGCATAGTATTTTTCTTGTTCCTTTTTCTGTTATAGATGTGTTTTATTTTACAAAGTGGGATCAATTTTTTTTTCCAATTTCTGCCTATTTTTGCAACTATTTTACAAAAGGGATAGGCGGTGTTCCTGTCACAAGACTTGAAATAATGCATTTTTTTTTTTTAAGAAAAAAAAGAGAGGGGGGGAGGGGGGGGGGGGGGGGGGGGTGGTCCTTGAAAGTTCTTGAACAAGATCATTTGTGTGGAAATTGAAATTATGTTCGTGTTAAATCTAATCTTATATATAAGATGAGTAATAATTTAGTGGCGACTGCTGTTTATTTTATAGCGATATATATATATATATATATATATATATATATATATATAAAATAATGAGCACTAATGTTCACTAAATAATTTTTCTATGAAGATAGACATTCAGGTGGCGACGGTCTCATCATTTTGTACAGTCTCTTTAATTTATAAATGCAGAAAGCCTAGAGACGATTCCAATAGATTAACGTCATGTATCTTAACGGAATCTTTTTTCATCTAATTTGATGATTGCTTTATTTCAAAATACTTGTATTAGCAATCAAGATTTTATTTGAGGAGCACATAACAAACTTTGACTTTTGCTTGGCTGGTTCCGTCACATCCTCATGGTAATTTCCCTCCCCAGATTTTCTCCTTAATGAATTACTATTAGTCAACTTATTTTACACAAAAAGAAAAAAAGATCCGGCAAGATTTGTTTTGTTTTAATATATTTTGAAGACTTCCCCGTTTTGAAAGTTTGGATTGGATTGGATAGTGCATGCGTGTACGGATGAAATTCATTCAAATGGGCTCAAAGGTAGAATTTTCTGGAGATTAATAATTTAAAAATCTCCAAGATAGTGATTTTAGTCATCACTATTTTTTAATCATTTATTTGGGGAGGTTTTGAGCATTACACTTTTTTTTTCCTGTGTTTTAGATATTTATGAGGATTTTCTTATAATATTGGGGCGGTAAATAAAATGTATGAGTGAATTTTTAGTGTGTTCCCAAAACTTAGGGAATCGAAAAGATCTCTAAAAATGAAAATTAGAGTTTTCTCTAATATTTTATACTTAGTAAAAGGTCTATTTTTGTATAACTTCTTCACAAAGAATTCTTAAGAGTTTTTATTAAGTTTTAAAATTTCTCTTTTAAATTTTACTCCCAAAACTATGGCTAGATTCACGAAAACTTACTATCATAATAGTAACATTTTTAAAGAGGGTACTTATTCTTCTTGTATATGCATTACTTGACAAAGATTAATTAGAATCAATTGCGTAAAGTGGTATTATTATTGTTATTATTATTTAAAAAAAATAAAAACAGAAAAAAAAAATAACAAATAGGAAGTTTTCATGAATTTACACAAGAGGAGTGAAAGAAAACAAATTACTATTTTCAAATTAAAAACAAAAAAAAATAAACTCTTTTAACCCAATTTTCAGTTACTCCAAGTATCGCACTCATTTGGCATATAAAAAGGAATATTATACTCTTTCTAGCAAAAATTGCGAAGGGCGTTAATGTTGTTTCCCATTTTAGAAATCTTTACCAAAATGTCTGCTTTCAATTGTATTGAGAATATCAAAAAAGGGAAAAAATCATTTTTCTTAATTTTTAAGTACAACGCTATTTTAAAAATACATTAAAAACCTACTCTGGTTCCGTAATTTTTACTTTGAATTTTATTATTTTTAGAATAATTTAAATACAATACAAACCCTCATTTTTTATATCTAAAAGTGATTTTTAAAAGATAAAAAATAAAAACCAAAAAAAAAATTACAAATCAAAATTATAGAGAGCATGAGCAGCAGAGCATTCCACAAAAAGAGAAGCAGTGTGAACAGAGGATATTCTAATTTTGACTTTGCACGCATCCTCCCACTCGACACAGTTTAAAAACACGTAATAAATAGCTGTCACTTTTTTTATTTATTTATTTTTTAACAAAAGTTAAAATTAATGAAGCAATCCAACCAATCACAAGCCGTGGATTCCCAAAGAAGTTTCCCATCAATGAGATCCAATATGATTTGATAATAACATCAAGATCCCTAATTTAAAGTTTTTCTGAAGAAAGCATATGGTGTCTCTCTTTTATCATATAAGTCCTCGAACATATAATTTTTTTTAATCAAAAATAGAAACCATGTTTAGTAGTTTGCCTCGGTGGCTTAGCAATTAATTTTCAAGTAGATTTCTTCTTTGGCCACTGAATTCTGAATAGTTAAAAATTTAAAAATTGATAATTTCTTTTTAAAAAATAATAAAAAATAAAAAGAATAAAAAATGTTTGAATATATGAATTGCAAAACCAATATGTGAGAGCCACTCTATCATTTGCAATTTATATATATAAAAAATGAATTTTCTATTTTGCAATCATCATGTAACACAAAAATTTATAAAGTACAATATCGAACAGTCTCTAAAATGTATATAAGTTGATAATATATAATATATGCAATTTTTTTTTTCATAACTTAAAAATTATTGGCTAAGGTAGCATTTTTTTTTTATTTAAAATTTAAATAGACATGAATTAGTCTGAATTCTGAATAGAGTTAAATGTCTAAATCTGAATAACATGTTTATTTTTTTGTATGAACCGTTAAAACTAAGTATTAAGTTGTTTGTTTTTTAACTTAAAAAATTCAAAAGCCATTATTTTTACAGCTATGCCTTTACAAATTATAAACGTTAAATAGTTAATAATATCTCAAATAGTATAAATAAGATAATATATTTTTATAACAGAATCATGCTCAATTGAATACAACCATTTAATATTTTAAATTAGTATATGTTAATCAATTTTAGTATTGTTGATGATATTTTATATGAAAAATATTTATTAAAAATTATAAAGATAAATAATACTAATTTGAAGAAAAAATAAAAATAATAATAGTCTACTCTTATATTATCATAAGTTAGAGAAATGGCTAATAATGTTAATTATTAACTTATTTAGGTATGTGTGAAATTTAATTAATTAGATATGAATATTTTAGAAAATATTTTTTAATGATGTCATCCAAACTTTTTAAATTAAGCAAAAAAAATCAAAAAATTAGCTTAATAACTTAATGACTTAATGACTGAAAATTTTTATTAAGTTAAAAAAAAAACAGACTTAATAACTTAACTGATTATAATTAAGTCAATTAAGTAAAAAAAAAGCCCCTAAATGTAGTACCATATCGAGTGTATATAATTTCTTGAGGCAAGGGACCTATTTCGCAGGAATGTATTACTTATGTCGTCATATTTGAAAATGTAAAATATTAGGGACCTTATTTTATATACCCTAATTAATGACAAATATTTAATAAATAAAAAAAACAAAAAATAGAATTAATTATTAATATAAGTATATAAAACCCTAACATTCCCTAATTGTTGCTCCCTCTTTCTCTCGCAATTAGAGCTGCTTAAGTCTTTTGGTCCCCTTTTGCTCTCTCTCACTCCTCTCCTGGCGCTCTCTCTCTTCGGTAGGATCAATCTCCCACTCTCTGATTTTTGTGTATTTTTTGTTATTCTCATTAGAGTTTTGTGGTTTTTGATTGTGTGAATTAGGGTTTTCAATCTAGTCTTTTTAGCGATTTGTTGTTTCTCTTTGACCTATCTGATGAAAGCAATCAAATTTATCTGTTACTTATGTCGTTTTCATCTGGGTTTGCTTTATTTTTGATGTTTGTTCCGTTTCGGATTCGTATTTATTTGGCACCGTATTTTTTTTTTTAGGGTTTCCTATGTTAATATTAGTATTTTGAACCTAATAATGTTTAAAGCAGGATCAGCATTGCACACCAAATGTCTTTTGATCCCAGCAAGAAAATTACATCTCTTCTTCGGTGTGATTTTGGGTTTATGAGCCGGGGGAGGCTGTGGTGCTCGCGGAAGTTCTTTTTTCGACATTGGACTTGACAACTTTGGCCGGTTTCTCTCTTTTTTTGTCTTTTGTTAATCAGTTATTTTTTTCCTATTTAATACATCGACTAGGTGCTCTCTCGTGCGAGACAAAAAATTTTTTAAGTGATAGATATAAAGTTATTCACAGCTTGTGAAGAACTACATCTTGTGATTAAAATTTATTGTACATTGAGATATTCCATCCGATTTTCTCTATGGCGAAAACGTCTCTGCCTCCGGGGTTTCGGTTTCATCCAACTGATGTTGAACTGATCAAGTATTATTTGAAGAGGAAAGTAATGGGTAGGAAACTTCAATTTGAGGCCATCGCTGAAGTTGACATATACAAGTACGCTCCTTGGGATTTACCAGGTATGTAAGCAAGAGCTTCTTTTTTTTTTTAATTTTATAAATTGTATGTTCTTAAATTGCGGGTGAGAGATTACTCTCTTCTGTTTTCTGTGTTACTTGTTTCTGTGTGTTTTTCTTACTGTGACTGTGTTTTTCTTACTGCGTTGTTCCTTCTTCATCAGACAAATCTTGTTTGAGGAGTGGGGATTTGAAGTGGTATTTCTTTTGCCCACGAGAGAAGAAATACGCAAATGGAGCTAGGATGAATCGTGCCACTGAGTTTGGTTATTGGAAAACCACTGGAAAGGATAGACCTGTTCAATACAATAATGAAGTAGTGGGAATGATTAAGACGCTGGTTTTTCACAGGGGTAAAGCTCCACGTGGTGATCGAACAGATTGGGTGATGCATGAGTATAGAATTGATGAACCTTGTCTTTCTGAAAGAGGAGTTGTTCAGGTATTTTTTAATTGTGATTCTTTTTATGTAAACAAATTATATTGGCATTCTTGAAACTATGTGCAATGTTGTGCATATTCATTTAATGTTGCTGCAATAATTCATTTCCTTCTGGTTATCAACTTTTGCCAAGGCATTTCCTTGATGCTTGCTTAGTCTGTTAGTATGCTTTAAGGTTGTGTTTTATCCCCATGTTTGCTTCTTATTAGCCCAACTTAATATAATGCCTGTTGCTATATTACCTGTCCAAAGGTGAGGGTAACATTTTTCTTCTTAAGTTCCATAGTTTCTTATTTACCTGGCATTGTTGCACTTGGGGTATAACTTGTTTATAATGTGTTAAAAATGAATATGATTTCTGGAAGTATTTTAAGTATTTATTAATTTTCTTACTTTTTCTAATTGAACTTGTGTAATTTGGGGCTTATTAATGGCTTTGGTCTACGAGGATAATTGCTTTTTATCAGAAACAATATTAAGTCTTAAAGAGTTATTTGGTTTGTTGTTGGAGTTTTTTCTAATTGTGCATTTAATTTGTGGAAGATATCTTCTTAATTAAAAGAAGCTTCAGTACATGTGGTTCTTATAGAGTTTTTGTTCTTTTCTACCCCCATTCTCCTTCAGTACATGTGGTTCTTATAGAGTTTTTGTTCATTTCTACCCCATTGTCCTTTTTACATAACCAAAAATATTTGGTGCTTAAAAAATGGAAACAGTGTATCTATCTTCTTTTGGTGGACCATTTTGCCCTTCTAAATTTAAAAAGATCTGGACCCTATTCATCTAATCTTTTAAATTCTGGACCTTATTCATCTAATCCTTGACATGCATGGTCAAGTGCTATAATGACTCTGATTGTTTCTTCTACTTCGACCTTCAATGTGTATTATTCATGCACCAAGTAGTACTGCGTTCTGTTTTTTATCCATTTTATTGCTTTATGTGAATGGAAAATGGAGGGATGTCTTTTGCTGTGTTTTAATAAAATATACTTCCTTTTGTGTATCAGGATGCATATGTGCTCTGTATCGTTTTTCAGAAGGACGGTCCAGGCCCTAGAAATGGTGCCCAATATGGAGCACCATTTAGAGAGGAAGACTGGGAAAATGATGAGGATGTTGATTGCGTGGATGTTATCTCCTCTGCTGCACTTCCCCGGCCGACGCCCAACCAGATCAGTCCAGTAGCTGAGAGCTCCCACGTCCCTGAGAAGCAATGCATCGGAACATCTGAGTCATGTCTTTCTGATACTATCCCACCCACTTGTAAGATGCTTCCATCAGCCCCTGTTATTAATGATGTATCTAAGGAGGTTGCTCAGGATTTGGGTGAGGATGACATTCTTGCATTGTTGGATTACTTCACCGAAGATAACAATTTGATTCCAAATGAGAATGGTCAAATTGAGGTGTGTAGCATGTTCTACCCTCTTTATAGAATTGAATTGCTTGTACATATTTGTTCTACATAAATGGTAGCTGGTCTTTCTACTGTCTCTTAATAAAATTTGTCTGCTTACTGTTTTGTTGGTTGATTTGTTTTCTTCCTGCCAATTTACTGAAATATGTTGATCAATTCATTTCCAGCAAACTGATAATGTCCATGACGGAAATATTGAAGCTTCACCTTGTTTGGATGGTGTTGATATTTACAATGACTTGGGAGACCTTGGCAATATGGGTGGATTCAGTGGATGTGGATATGATTTTTTCCCTGCAGAAAACTCTAACTACAATCTGAATGGAATGGGTCTGGGTGATAATGCATCATTCATAGAGTTGCATGATCTTGATGCTCCGTTGAATTGCCCTGCTGAAGCTCGTGAACCTGAACGAATCCACAGTAATGAGCCATATACTGACCAGAAGTGTTACAATTCTGAGCAATCATGCCATAAAGTTAACTCTTGTCTCAGTCAGTCTCCTTCCATTCTACCACAGGTACCCTACAGGATTGAGAATCAGTTGGCTTCATTTGTACTTCTGAAACAGTCAAATTGCCGTTGACCTATTTACTCTCAATTTGTCTTCTCCCTTTTGGTCTTTCACTTGTGCTCATTTCAGATTCTTAATAATGCAGGACAGTGTTCAGGGAAATGCAAATGAGGCTCCTTTCAACCATGGTGCTGTGGGAAGTAGCCGTGCTTCAGAAGACAGCAGAAATGGTGGATCTCATTATCCTTGGTGAAAATAAAATTGTCAGATTCAACATTGTTTGGTGGATTTCATGTACAAGACGAAGGGTATGCTGATTTATTCTCTTGAGCCTAGTTTTGTTGTGCTTACTGGTTGTTCTGTTGACTTGCAAGGAAAACATCCAGTTAGCTTAGTTATTGGTTGGTTAGCTTGTAGCTTTTGTAGTTCCAACCCAGATTAAGTCGGCAAAAGAGCAGTTTTTGCTGGTGCAGTCTTTCCAATTTATTTTGAGTCTAGGACTTTCCATCCTCACCTATCTTTGGGTCATTGCTGTCACATTGGTACCAGGTAAAAAATGTTGTCCCCTGTTCGGAACTCCAATAACTGTGGCACTTCTGCCCTGGCAGTCTGTCCTCTGCTGTAAACTACCTGGCTCCTTTTCATGGTGCAAAAGAGATGATCCTAGTTCTATGTTGATAAGAATGCATGCATCCTCCATTGATTGTTACAGCTGAGGTAGCTTGGAGTTGTGGTTGCACCAAAGACAGTGTCACACACCTTGGAGGAGTTGCCATATATGTGGCGTTCATGGAGGTGGGGATCAGACTTTTTTGCAGGAATATGTGGATTCTATTTTTCTTCTGAAACTTACACTGTTCTATTACAATCTCGTTATGGAGACAAATTTTATTGGTCTGTAAATGAATTAATCAAAGTTTGAGATTGCCATTCTGTAGCCCCTTCTAAAATTCTAGGGTTCATATATAACACTCCTGGTCAGAAAATCAATTAAGTTCATTCCATGTAACTGCTCTATTATCTTAGTAGCTTGTTTATTACAATAAGACAACTGGAATGCAATGATATGTTTTCAAATGTTTATTTTGTGTGCATGTTTATGTTCTGTTGTCATCTTTTGTAGAAACTTAGAAACCTCTTTATAAAATTACAGATGTTCATGTGTAATTTCTTTCTGAAAACAAAGTCGACTTTGGAGATAAAGCTTTTTCACATTGCTTTTGGCAGAAAGCTCTGATCCTTTCAGTTTTATATATCTGTACTTCAATAATCAGTTTTGTAAACCTAACATGCATGCATAAGAGAAACCCGAAAAGCAGAACCTTCATTAAGAGAAGTTATGGACAAAACAACAAAGAGATTTTATAAAACGTTGGAAAAGGAAAATCCATCCTGTACAGATGTTGCTAAAAGCTAATGGCTAAATGATGTACTACATGATGATGATGACTGTGAAGATAGAAGGGCAGCCTTTTTCAAAACAAATTTAATTAAACGAAAGGCCAGAAAGGTGCTGATGATGACTGTGAAGATAGAAGGGCTCCCATTTTCAAAACAAATTTAAGCAAATGAAGGCTAGAAAGGTGCTGTTGCCACATCCCGTAATGCTGGCGGCGGTCGCAGTCCATCTTCCAAACATTGAAGCTCTTCCTGACAGTCCATCGGCCTGCCACTTTCCTTGGAAACATTCTCCACTGGTTCTAATCCCTGAAATTAATCAAATCCCAACTATTCATTATCACCTCCAGTTCTTCATTACACAAGAATTTCAATTTGCAAGAAAGGCAAGAATTAAACAATACAGGCAACAATTAAACAATCCGCGCAGTTGACATAATGCGTATTTATTTGTTTATTCCCTTCACCATACCCAACAGCTTAAACACAATTTTTTTTTTTTTCCTAATCATTCATCAATCCAAAGATTTGCATGCACGCAAAAAGAACCATCAGTTCATCGCGTATGCATCTCAACAAATATACCCACTCAAGCTGTTTTAACAAATTCTAAAGAAACAATACCACTTGAGTTCTGCCTGCAAAAGGAACAGTTTTAAATTACATGAGAAATTATTAACCTACACAACTCTCTTGAGTTCTCTTAGCTGTAGTTTTTTCTTTTTTTCCTCTCTCTCTCTCTCTCTCTCTCTCTCTCTCTCTCTCCAAGAAAAAATGATATAGAGAGCTCAAAGCACACCGACAAAACATACGTACACACTCTTCCGGACTCGCACACTATTTTTATCAATATTTTATCTAATTTTTCTTGTAGAAATATTGATGCTCTTTTATAAATGAAATTTTGCTTGCACGTATACACACACATGGTGGTACTACGATTATACGTAGCTTAGCGAAGTAATTGAACCCTCACCTCCATGAAAACATTCATGGCTTCTTCTATGCTCCTCGTACGCAACACATAAAGTGCAGCCTCCTGCATCGTCACCGTACGATTATCGTCAGAAATAATCAATCATCATCAGACCTTCAAGAACACCAAAACCCTACCACCCCAGACAAAACAGAAACACACTCACCCTTGCATATTGAATTTGATCAATGCTCAGAGTCCTCGGCTCAGCTTCTATTGATGATTTTCTATCAATATTCCGTACAAAGTCCGATGATCCTTCCATTATTTAGAGAGAGAGAGAGGGAGGGAGAGGAGAGAAATAAAATAACAGCAAAAAAGGCTTCTAAGAATGTTTTGAATACAGGGAAGCAAAAGTCTCAAAGTTGGTGAAAAATGAAATGAAAATAACATTGGTGTAAAAGGCCACGTACTGCTTTGTTAACATATATATAGTTGCGGTTGAGGCTGATGGGGTAAGCTAGTGAACTACGTAAGGTAACGTGGCAGCGTACAACCACAAGTATTTGTATACGTGGCCGCATGTGGATGGTCCAATGAGACACTTGGCGGGCGATCCTGTTGTTGTCACTGTTTGATGTAACTCATGGTCAGCCATAAGATTTTGGAGGCTTTACTTTAAAAGTGGGAAATCAGAATTGGTTTTTGTTCTGTTTGGATAGTTACGTGTCAAGTGTTTAGTGCCACAGCCAATGAGACAGTGCCACGAGGTGTGGGATCGGATTATTAGATTGTACGACATTGATTTTGGTGGCGATACGTGGTTGTCGGTGATGTGGGTTTCGTGGGTCTTCGGGAACGTGGGGTCCGCGGTTGACATCAGCCGTTGGATGTACGTCGATGAGATGCACGATGAGGTGGGGGAGGTGGTACACGTGAGTCTACGAGGATTAAAATCATAAAATCTTATTGCTTTAATAACAACAAGGTCACTATTGTTTTATGATTCTTAAGATAAGACACATACATGTAAGGGTGTCAAAAAAATCCGTCCGGCCCGGATCCGGACTGGACTCGGATAATTCGGTTCGGGTTTTATTCGGACCGCATATGTAAAAAATCGGACCCGAATTTTAAATTTTAAGGCCCGAATGTTTCTTGGTACGGGTACGGGCAAGGGATTCAAAACCCAGAACCCGGCCCGTACCCGGTTTCTTAATAAATATAAAAAAAAAATTAAATGAAAAATTAAAAATTCAAATATAAAAATATGGATACCCAATAGAAATACGGATAAATTTTTACTGTTGAGAGTTGATTTTGCGGGTTGAGAAGCCTGGATCAAAAACCCGTGCCCGGGAGGTGCCGGGCTTGACTCGGCTCGTATGTGAAAAATTCGAGTTTAAACCCGGATCCGGGCATACATTATGCTCATCCGGGCCGATCCCGGGCAGCACCAAACCCGGACCGGACCCAGAATTTTGACAACTCTACATACATGTGCCTAATTTTGGTAAATAGGTCCCTGAATTGACTACTTGGAAAATTACTCGTGTTACTACTTTATGAATTATTCTACATTTCTCGAGTTATATTTTAATCTTTTTCCATCCTAGTGAGGTAATATTTTTCTATTAAATAATGAGATGAGATAATATGTAATTTTATAAATAAAATTAATAATTTTACGTATAAATGTTACCTCATTGCTTGGAATGTAAATATTAAACTACAATTGAAAAGTTGGATCTATACTTAAAGTTACATATATTATCTTTCTATTATGTTATGCTAGTCACAATATACTTCGAGTATTTTGAGACATTTTAATAGTAGTTAGAAATTCATTTGATAATAAATGATCAAATTATGTTCTTATATTGGGAATTTTGTAAAGAATTAGGAAGCCGGTTGCTATTATCCCATTATCACTATATCATAGCCAGCTGGTGTAGAGTTTTGTGTCCGTGAAATTCTTGATGGTTCGTCCGATGAAGATTATGTGATGGCTTTGAATGCAATGGAATAAAGGATACAAATGGACAAAATTGTAAATTAGGTAATTAATTTTTGAAAAATAGATTTAATTGTATTTCTTATTATGGTTATTCTTAAATACAATAGGACCTTCATATATTGATAGTAAATGTAAAATAACTTATTTAATCTTTAAAAACTCTATTTAAAAATAAAACTAAATTAAAAAAAATGAAAAGAATTTATAGAATTAAATAAGTACTTATAGTCATTAAATAAGTCATACTAAACAGGTATTAGTGTTACTTACTTCTTCTTGAAGTTGATTTCGACTTGAATCTCATCTATAACTCTTTTCGTATTGTGAAATTTCATTTGGTATTATCGTTTTTCAACCAAAAATATATATATATATATATACAATATCAGTGTCACTTTTTCGAGTTGATACACGTGAGTGAGTCTAAGAGGTATATAATCATAAAATTCTTAATGCATTAATAATAGGAAGATTCCTATTGTTTTAGATTCTTAAGAAAAGATATATACGTGCCTAATTTAATTAAATAGGTCATTGAATTGACTTATGACTATATAGAAAATTACTCGTGTTACTAAGACACTACATTATGAATTATCCTGCATTTCTTAAGTAATATTTTAATCTTGTCCATCCTAAGTGAGGTAATGTTTCTCTATGAAATAATGAGATGAGAAAATATGTAATTTTAGAAGTAAAATTAATGATTTTACAGATAAATGTCATCTCACTGTTTGGAACGAAAATATTAAACTATGTTGGGTGATTTTATGATGCCGTGATTAAAGTTGCGGCATCAATACCGTAATTAAATATAAATTATGTAAATAAGACATAAACTTTGTAAATATAACGTAAAACTTGTAAATCAACATTAACTGTAAAATAAAACATAAATTTTGGAAATAGAACATAAGACTTGTAAATGGAAGGTAAAACAAGTAAATTAATATAAAACTAGTAAAATTAATGTGTTACTAGTAAACAAAACAAAAACTTACAATTATATTATAAAACTAGTAAATCAACACTAACTGTAAAATAAAACATAAATTTTAGAAATGGAACATAAAACTTATAAATGGAAGGTAAAACAAGTAAATTAATATAAAACTAGTAAAATTAATGTGTTACTAATAAACAAAACAAAAACTTACAAATATAACATAAAACAAGTAAATCAACATTAACTGTAAATTAAAACATAAATTTTAGAAATGGAATATAAGACTTGTAAATGGAAGGTAAAACAAGTAAATTAATATAAAACTAGTAAAATTAATGTGTTACTAGTAAACAAAACAAAAACTTGTAAATATAACATAAAACTAGTAAATCAACACTAACTGTAAAATAAAACATAAATTTTAGAAATGGAACATAAGACTTGTAAATGGAAAGTAAAACAAGTAAATTAATATAAAACTAGTAAAATTAATGTGTTACTAGTAAACAAAACAAAAATTTGTAAATATAACATAAAACTAGTAAATCAACACTAACTGTAAAATAAAATATAAATTTTGGAAATGGAACGCAAGACTTGTAAATGGAAGGTAAAACAAGTAAATTAATATAAAACTAATAAAATTAATGTGTTACTAGTAAACAAAATAAAAACTTGCAAATATAACATAAAACTAGTAAATTAACACTAACTGTAAAATAAAATATAAATTTTAGAAATGGAACATAAGACTTGTAAATGAAAGGTAAAATAAGTAAATTAATATAAAACTAATAAAATTAATGTGTTACTAGTAAAAAAAATAAAAACTTGTAAATATAATATAAAACAAGTAAATCAACACTAACTGTAAAATAAAACATAAATTTTGGAAATTGAACATAAGACTTGTAAAAGAAAGGTAAAACAATTAAATTACGATAAAACTAATGAATTGATGCATTACTAGTAATTAAAATGAAAACTTACAAATATAACATAAAACAAGTAAATCAACATTATGTACAAAATAAAATATAAACTTTGTAAATTATGCCAAAAACTTATGAATAAAAGCTAAAATGAATAAATTAATATAAGAGTTACTATTAAAAAAAATTCATAATTGTAAAATAAAATCTCATTATAATGTTTATTAGTTTATATATTTGTTGCCTTTTTTATTTAAATTGAATAATATTAACTTTGTATTTATGTAATACATATAGTGTTTTATTAAAGATGAAATTTATTCTCAAAATCGGATTTTGAAAAAAAAAATATTATTTGAATATTTTTTATAGTTGTTGTAAGATAATGATATTTTGCATCTTTCTACACTTCCTCAACAATAACCTTAAACGGTCTCTAAGTACACGTAAAAAATTTAAAACTACACGACGTATGCATAAAACTCAAAATAAAATATAATTTTATTGACATATCATATATGTGTCTAGTAATATAAGAATTTTTTTTTTATTTTGTTTTTGCTTGCTCCACATCAAGATAAATAATTGCGCTTGATTAACTTGTGTAATAAATAGATATTATATATAAAAAAATGGGGAAAAAAGTATACAAATGTCCTAGAATAAATATAGAATTTATGGTTAAACCAATTCAATAAAACTTATTCTATTTTTTTAGTACAATTTTTTGTTTAATTAATGAGTACTTTTTTTCCATGTTTAATTAAAGAAAATATTTTTTTAATAAAATTTTCACTAAAATTATATAGAAACTATGTTAATTTTTTAAATAATTAATAATCTTGTATAAATTTATTAGTTTTACTTTATATTTACTAGTTCTATGTGTAATTTATAATTTTTATGTCTATCACGGTATTGATGCCGTAATTTTCATTACGGCATTATAAAAATTTCCAACTATGTTAGATGTATACTTAATTTACATATATTATCTTTCTGCTATGTTATGCTGGTCACCATATACTTTAGTACTTTGATTATTTTGTAGTAACTTTGATAGAAGTTAGGAATTTATTTGATACAAACGATCAAATTATGACCTTATATTGGAAATTTTGTAAAGAATTAGGAAGCCGTTAGCTAGTGTCCCATTATCATAATATCCTAGCCAGCATGTGTAGGGTATTTTGTGTCCTTGAAATTCTTGATGGTTCGTCCGATGAAGATTCTATGATGGCTTTGAATGCAAAGGAATAAAGGATATAAATAAATAAAGTTGTAAATTAGGTAATTAATTTTTGAAAAATAGGTGTAATTGTATTTCTTATTATGGTTATTCTTAAGTACAACAGAACCTTCATATATTGATACTCAATAAATTGATAATTTTAATTAAACAATAACTTTTATCGGTGCCAATTTGAGGTTAATGTGGTAAATTAATAATTTAATAAATTTATAAAATAATAAAAAATTTTAAAAAATTTTATTTTCCTATAGTTCTACTTATTATATAAATTAATAATTACCTAAATTTAAAATTCAATCCATACGATATGTCTATGTGGCTTATGTTTCCAGTGTTGCTTGCTTCTTGAAATTGATTTCGACTTGGATCTCATCTATAACTCTTTCTATAGTGTGAAATTCCTGTTGGTTTTATCGATTTGCAACAAAAAGTTATTCAATATAAGTGTCACTTTGGCGAGATGGGTGTTATCTTTAACATAGAATAATAAAAACTATAGTAATTTTATTACAATCAATTTAGGATATAGCTAACTCCTATTCAAATAAAACATAGTAAGTACTAATTTAAGGTAACTCAATACTATAAAAGTGATCATATTGTCCAAAAATAAGAAATTTCTTCATAAATTAATAATTTATTAATTTAATTAATAAATTAATATTCGCTAAATTAATAAATTTTTCATAGTCCCAAGACAATTAATTTATCAAAATTTTGCTGTAATTAAAAAAGCACCCATGCTTACATGGTTTTACTTGTTTTAAATTATTTTAGAAACATTTAAATTTTTTTGTACTTGATGTCACATTTGGAAATTTCATTATGGTTTACTAATTAAGAGATGGGTCCTCTAAAATAATACATGTTAAACAACATGGATTTTTTAATTAGTTTCTCCTTTTATGTTAAATATGGCATGATTTAATTAGTTTCTCTTTTTATGTTAAATATGGCATGATGTTATACTCCATGGGGTGACTTACTATTTTAACTTAAATGTTTTACTTAAAATTTATAATTTATAATTAAATGAGTATTAAATTTGGGGTATTACATAAGGATGGCACAAATTTCCGTGAGGATAAAGCTCTTGAGGATTTTCTCCTATTACATGTTAGTATAAATAACAAATATCAAAATATTTACACAAATATATTACGAAACTTTTAAACTTAGTTAATTAGTTGTGGTCATAAATTACTATTTGATGAGATCTTATTCAAAAGACCTTGCTCTAAATTTTTGTTTTAAACTTTTATCTAGTAAAACAAAAATTAAAGCAAAAGCTAAAGTTATAACATCCAAAATTTACTAAGATATGTTGTCAGACTTTACATTTATTTAAATTTTTTATTTTAATAGATTAAATTAAATTTAGAAACTAAAAACGTATCAGTTATTCGGGAGTTGTTCGAGAATCGGAAACTCTCGAAAATCTCCTGTTATTATTATGGGAGGGGACAAAGACCCCCTTAAGTAATTCTAACGGGGACGAGATGAAGACGAGGACATATATAAAATATTGAGAATCAGTACAGGAATATCAATCCCCTCCCCTTCCCTTCCCCTTACCGTCCTTAGTATTACAGTCCTATTGTTCGGATTCATATTCTGTATCTTATAATTAATATGATATTCAATTATCAGTTGCGATATAAATTTTATATTCTAACTACATAAGCATAGTAGTTTCTTAATTCTTATATTTTAAATCTTTTACTTTTTGACCCTTGTTTAGATCTTGATTTGAAATTTCAACCAAAAATAATTGGGTCTAGCGAACACTTACTTGACTTGCTTACGCAGTAAGTGGAGGACCATTAAAAAGCCCCCTCTTATCACAATTATATTAAAAATAAAATAAATCTAATTAAATCCTTATTTTTCTCCTCTTTAAAAGTTTCCCTTTCTAATCCTTTACACCCATATAGTCACAAGAACAACAGATTTCACCCCTTTTTTTTTTTATCTCAAAAATACTCTGCATTCGAATTAATGTGATTCCATTAATACATTCTAATTAATCTTTTGCATATCAACGGATCAGCTATTTGAATCTGCTTTTGACTGTAATCAATTTAAATATTTATGTTTTTATAATATGATTTAATCATTCAAAATTCAAAATTTTGTATAAGAAATAATAATTACAGATTTGCTGTGAAAGAAACTGAAAAATTAGAAAGAATGTTTAAGTTCAAAAGGAAATTATTGGGGGGGTAATAGTCCCACTCTTACGCAAAATAGATAATAATTAAAAATCAAGTAATGTGAAGTGTCCTTACCTCTGCGTTTTGGACGTGGGATTGTGCCCCATTTGTAACAAATTGTTGAGTGTTTTGAGTGCAACAAATTAATGGCATAAACAATTTCAAAATTTATTATCTTAATCGCAAATAAAAGTGGCATTGCTCGAGCGAATGCAAACAAAAACAATATCATAATTGGTACCAGCAAGTGGTTTTTGATTCCTTGCCCTACTGTTTACACAAAGAATAAAAAGGCCAAAAGCACAAAACTGTACTTCTTTATTGTTGACAAGACACACAGCTCACCATTAACTCACCATTTTCTAATTTATAGGATGATTAGTAATATAGATACGTTACTGTAGACCGTTTGAAATTAATTTTGAAAGATTTATATTTTAATTTTTAAAAATTAAAAATTAATTTTAATATTCGATAAAATTTTAAAAATTAATTTCGTATTTAATACCTTTCCATATATAGTATCATATATATTATTAAAATCTAAAATTATCCTTCTTCAATTAAAAAAAATTAAATTTCCTCATTTTCATCACCACATAAGATTATTGATTGAAATTTTTAAAATAAAAATATTAAGAAAATAGAAAACACTCTTTCATAATAATTGTTGTGTAAATATTTTTTTTTTAAAAAAAACCCCATTTTCATCATTTTCATCGCCGCATAGAAAAAAACTAACATAACTAAAAACTACCCTCCAAAAGAAAAAAAATATATTAAAAAAAAAGCACACCATTTCCAAGAAAAAGCAAAAGCAAAAACAAAAACATAAAGAGAACAAAAAAACTCTCCGTTGAAACTTAAAACAAGACAACAACATCATCGACAACACTAATGCTCCCTCACTCAGTGTCACTGTTTCAGCTGTGTGTTTAAAACTCGATCTCCGACTCAGTAGCGGCTCCCCTCCTTCCCCAATGGAAGATTCCACTCGCCCGAAGCCTCGGGCTTCACTGCACCGGGGCCGTCGATCTTGGTGCTGCTCATTCGCCGTCCCTCCTTCAAGCCCCGAAAATCTCAAAGCCCGCTACTCAAAACCCGATATAATCACCAAAACCGGTCCCAAATCGTTCCCCAACTCGCCCAAATCCGGTTTGAACATCGTGAACCGGATCGACCCACGTCGGATCTTGTCGCCGGGTCGAGTCTCTCCCATCGATTCGGATCCCACTGGCGATTCGGTCCGACATGTCGCCCAAACCCAGTCTCCAGCCGCGGATTTGACAATACCCAGATCGAGATCGGGCTCTTTTCGGGCACCAAACGGGATCAATTTCGCAAACTTTCCGGGTCTGGATCCGGATTCGGGTTCAGGAGATGGGGATTTGTTCAATGTGAGGCTGAATTTGAAGGGAAAGAGTGGTGGGTGTTTAGTTTTGGAGATGAACTCAGCTGTTTTGCGCGCAAATTCGGCTGTTTTCGCGGGATTAATTGAAGAATTTAACAATACTACTACTACTAGTTCTACTAATAATAATAATTGTAAAAGAAATGGAGGGTTTTTAGAGAAGAGAAATGTGTGTAGAATTGAAGTGCCTGAAGTTGAAAACTTGGGAGTTTTTAAGCAGACTATTGAGCTTATGTTTGAAGATAACATCACTAACAAGTTGTTGAAAATTGGAGCTCATCGGTGTATTGATATACTTGAGGTTAGTACTTTAATTTGTGTGGGTTGCTTTAGTAGCTAAAATTAGTTATTTGATTTAGTTTACAATTAAAAAATACGCTAATGTGAATGCAGTTTTGTCTTTCTATATTTGGGGGGGAAAAAAAAAATCAAAGGGGCTGATAGAAATTCTGATATATGCTAAACTATGGCTTTGGTTTACGAATTTAGTTAACCGTAGAGTAATGGTGATTGGGGATTCAGTTGTCACTCAGTATTTTGAAAATTGTAAGAGAACCGACAAAATGAAAATCTGTAGATAATTAAACTTAAGAGCTATATACAGACCGGCAACAGAGTCCTTTCCCTCCTATTTGCATTACTTATGGAGTGATGTTGAACTTGCATTTTGCATTTATGTTGCATGGTGTGCAATGTATGTTTCATCCTTGTGTCTGCTAGTAATGTTTGAAGTTTATGAGTGATACAAAAAAGAAAAGAGTTACATTCAGTCTTTGAGTCTTAAAATGGATTATTAATTATGTGATGCTCAGTTTCATATTATTCTGTAACAATAGATAATAGTTTTTACCTCAGATTGTGAGTTGTGATGTGGAGAATTGTAAATTCAACATTGCTGATGGCATGCTGCCTGTTTGACGTATTTGGCTATTCAATAACTTATACTATTACACAATTAAGTATTTTCTTCTGTTATAGAAGCTGTGATCCTTATGAGCTCAATTGGTAAAGAGTAGTGTCGGTTGAGCTTGGTTGGGATACTGTCATTTGCTTCAAGGTATTGCTATTGAGTGACATAGAGATTATGCTGCATGACAGCATGATGACTGTGCTGCTGCAGTGGCTTCTCTCATCATTTCCCTTACTCCATTACCCTTCAATCTATCTCTTTTGCTTCTCTAGTTAAAAGACTCTCATATTGGCTATTAACTGGTATGCTTAAGTTGGCTTGGCCAGCGGAATAATTTTCTTACAATGGAAACATTTATTTCATGCAAGCTTATTTTTCTTCTGGTTCGGTTTTGTGTTGTTTGGATATTTGTTTGAGAATTAATCTTGGTTTGCTCCCAATTTCTGCTCATGAAGTAGGAATGGCCGATAAAAGATTTTGGTAAACTGTTATTAGCCATTTTGTCTTTATTGTTTTTGAATTCTCTGATAGACATAACGAAGAAATGATTTTGTGAAAATGAATCTGTATGCAGTGTTTTGGGCTGGAAAAATGAGAAGGGCTCACATTTAATCATGTTCTGATTTGCATAGATTTTACAACTGTATTGATGCATATCAGTAAAAAAGAATGGTATTCTTAAATAAACTTGGGTTTATTATTTTACTGCCTTGATATTGTAGCATACGACTCTACCTTCATAATGATTCATAGTGAAACAACATTGGTGCACTCATATCTCCTGATATTATTTCTCTAAAATTGTGCATATTTTGATAATAACTTGTTTTGACAATATGACATCTATGTAGCAACATAAAAGGCAAAAGATCATCCACTAGTCTTGGTCTGAGAGTTACAAAAGATAATTTGTTAATTTGTTAAAGATTAGGTTGCTTTCTTAATGAAATACTAACATGATCTTATGAAATGTACTAGGTATCAGCTGGAATTATGTTTAATAAAGGTGTTATATCCTGTTTAAAATATCTTGAGGCTGTTCCTTGGACTGAGGAAGAAGAGGAAAAATTGAGGAGCCTCTTCACGAGGTTTAAGTTCGATGATGCAACAACTAGAGAAATTTTGGCCAGACTATACTCGCACGATTCAGCAGATTCACAGCAAAATTTAGCTAGACAGCTTGTTTGGTCGATCACTGGCTGCACTGATGCCAATGCGAGAAATGAGCTAAAGTCATTAGTCAAGGGTCTCCTGTGCAGAAGCTCAGTTTATGAGAAGGACCAACCTGACCTGAACAGGGAAGACTTACTTGTTGCTTGCCGGTCCTGTCTAGGTTTACTAGTCAATCTATTTGATGAGGCATCTGAGGATAACACTCAAGAGAAAGTAGCAAAGGAGGAGAAGGGTAAGCCTCTTATTGAACGCGTGTCAAGACAGGTCGATAATATCAATTGGCTGCTAGAAATCCTGCTTGATCGGCATATGGCTGAGGAATTTGTGGATTTGTGGGCAAATCAAGGTAAATTACTAAAGTTACATGAGAATGTATCTCCACTGGTCAGGTATGAACTTAGCCGAGTTTCAGCCATTCTGTTCATTGCAATGGGGACCCGGAAACTGCATTGCCGATCAGAAGCAAGATCAGGGCTTTTTCAATCATGGTTTGGTCCAATGCTGTCAGATTTTGGTTGGCTCCAGAGATGTAGAAAAGGGCTTGACATAAAGTTGTTGGAGGAAGCTTTGGGTCAGACACTACTAACACTTCCACTAAAGCAGCAATACGCGCTGTTTATGGAATGGTTCCGCTGCTTCTCCAAGCATGGCACTGAATGCCCTAACCTCAGCAAAGCCTTCCAGATTTGGTGGCGTAGATCATTCCTAAGAGGCTATGCCATTGAATCAAGATAATGTGTCGTGTTCATCATTTTCTAGTTTGTGTGTAACATCCGGCTAGCATAGGTTTAAAAGATTCTGTAACATGTGGATGTGTTGTAGATCGACTGAGTAGAAGTGTTGTAAAAGCTATGAAGGCATCAAGTAGCATTTTGATTTTGGAAAATTGTGCTCACCATGAAATCAAAGTAGGGATGTTTTGCCTGTAGTAAGTTGAGTCTCACCCATTATAGGAGAGATTTCAATGAGTTTAGGCTTTTGACCAGGTGATGGACTCATGGGTTATTGTTTGTGGCGTGTGGGTACTAGCTCATAGATTCTCAGTGTCATATGATCACACTTGTTCGGATAGGCTTCCGTTGCTTTATGGGTTATACGCAGTGTCGTTTCCTAAACGGTAGTTATACAGTGACACAGGTGACAAAAGTGGCATCAATAGGAATTTACTATTTGGACGTGATTAAGACTCAATGACATGATCCTATGAAAGTCATGCCACATTAGCTGGGATAGAAATTTTGTATTCTAATTTTGTAAAGAGTAAATATTCGTTTAGTCTTTATAATTTGAATTAAATATCTACTTAATTCTTATATTTTAAATTATACTTTAAAACAACCTTGTGTTAAAACCTTGCTTTTGCTTTGCTTATATAATATTATCTTTACAATAATATTTTTAACATTAATTAATTTATCTATAAAAATTAATAAGAAAATTAATTAATAAATATCAATATGAAATAATTTTTATTTTTTTTGTACCCATGTATCAATTTAGTATTAACTTATTTATAAATAAAAATTAATACAAGCCGACTTAAAGTCATGTTCAATATCCTTGCAATAATTTTATTAATAGTTACTTTAGAAGAAAAATTAATTAATCTTAAAAATAAAAAATAGCAAATAAATTTCTAAAAATTTTTATGTTGTTTTTGAGCCTAATTTGATAACATAATTTTTTTTTTCATTAATATCCTCAACAAGACAAGAATATTATTGTAAGGGTGTTATTATACAAAAAAAAAAAGATAGTCGTGTGACATATTCAATAGTGGGGATATGTTGAGATACTTTTAAAATATAAAAATTAAATAAATATTTAAGTTAAAATATAAGGAGTGAACAAGAATTTACCCTTTTGTAAACTACTCATAACTATTGACTATTGGTTACAAAATATATCACTAGAGTCAAGATGAGACGATCGGCTATGATTTCGAAAGTTCGTCATAAACTCATAGTCTTTTTCTTTTTGTTTTTTTTTTTAAAAAATCGAGAATAAGGGCAAAAACCTTTGAGATTGAGTAAATGAAAATGTAAAATGATAAAAATAAATAATATAGACCACCTAGTGCTTTATCGTACGGTAGATATTCTCAAAAGTAACAACGGTCTCCATCGGGCCGTCGTAATAACCTGATTTATTTTTAAACAAAATATTGTCGAAAACTAAATCTTCTGTCCCACTAATTTATTTAATTACAAATGAGTCGTAGAAATATCAGCGAACGATTCAACATCAAGAATCTTTCACTCGTCAAAGATCTCGTAAAACAACTTCTTGAAGAGCCGCACGTGAATGTTTTCCAAGTTCATAATCACCGACAAGCTCCCATCCTTGCTTGGATTTGGATAAATATGCGCTATCCCTTCAAAATATGTATTGACAATCCTGGTAAACATCGGCTGGCCCCATCCGAAATTTGCACCGTACATGGGCATGTTTGCCAAATCGACTATGTCCAAGTTAGGGCACTTATAAGTGTGTGCTCCTTTCCTGAGAACCGTTAGATCGGGCTGTTGCTTTAGATAAGCAAGAGCTGATTTCAAATATTCATCGTCCATCCGTTTTATTGCTTGGTGAATTCTCTCTGTTGTATGATTCAACGGTTCCGATTGGATATTACCTGATGAAGCAACCAAAGCAGTGGTGAAGATTACGTTACCAAAATATCCAAATGGGAGTGGTGGATTCAGCCTAGACCGCCCATCTGTGGGAAAGTGCAACTTACTGATTTGATCATCAACCAATCCCCGTGCTCTGCACACGCAGCGCCAAATATGTGCTGCGAGAATGGCCATTCTACTGTACCTGATAGTGGGTTCATGATCATTCTTGGATTTTTCTTTAAGGGTGTTGATTTGATCAAGTGATAGTTTAAGAATTACGGTGCAAATGGACCCAGAATTTTGAGAAACGGCAGTATTTAGGGAAGCTGGAGGTGGGTCGTATTCGATGTGATGGAATTTAGGAGAATTTGGGACCCCAACACCTAGTATGGTTCGATCTAAGAATGGTTGAATCGTACGAGGAACGCCGCGTGTCAGCTCCGCCCAAGAGTTGATGAAATGGTATGCCGAAAGCCCATCAACCAATGTATGACTCAATCTAACTCCAATACAGGCGCCTCCACACTTGAAATGGGTTACCTAATCATCATACAAATCGTAGCTAAATTACTTCTAAGATAAGTCTTAACAATTAAATCAACGAACAGCACTTTGCAACTAGTGTAAGTAATCTTACGGGCAACCAATTAATCATCACCATTTATTCAAATTATCATTCCTTTCGTACCTGTGTCAGCATGAGTGGGGAAGAGAATATGTCATTGGCATGATCAACCGATGGAACAAGCGGCAAAAGTGTTGAGCCTTGTGAGAAGTCACCAAAATCATCGATGACACAACCGGCTTCGGCCTCCAAGAATAAAACTCCCTCTCCATTGCACAGTATCTCGATTCTTCCCCTTTCATCCTTTCCCAACCTTCCGGCCGCCGGATAAAACGGCACGAGAACGTTGCTCAAAGCCTCCTTCATCAAACCAGCTTCGAAAAAATTGGAAGAAGATTCATTTGGACCCCCACGCCGATAGAAGTACACAGTAGGCACGTAGCCTAACGGCACTAACAGGTCCAAATCAGAAACTTTTAGGCAATCTTTGGGCGTTTCTTGAGCGGGGCGTATTATTGTAGACTTCCTTACGTGAATTTCCATCGTGTTAGCCTGCCAGTGGCGGATTCAGAATTTTAGTTCACCGTGATTTATTATTATTATTATTTTCAAAAAGGACAAAATAAATTTTAGTAGTGGCCAGAACGTAAATGCTATGAATCTGAGAGAGCCAGACATAAAATTTTACAGAAAAATGGACGAACTAAGCATTAATCGACACTATGCTACGATATTATAATATGTAGTTTACGGATTTGACATTATTGTTTCCAAAGTACACTTTTAAATGGCGTGCTTTCAAAATTTCATTGAACACAGCAAGATACAAGATCGAACCACCAGTATTATCAGTAAAGTTGGAGAATGACATATATAGTTCAAAGGACTGATGAAGAAGTGGTAAGAACCAAAAACAACAAAAGAGAAAAAAAAAAAAGGGAAGAGATTTATTCATTTATACTTGCAAAAACCTATTGGCAAAGCAAGTAAAATTTATTTAAATAAAGAAAGAAAGAGTGTTATTTACATCATGAGCCTTATACTTTTCAGAATATCAGCTTGCATCATGAGCCTCATGCTTTTCAGAATCTCAAACACAGAAAAATAGCTAGAGCCAGAGTCATGCATTCATCTTTCTAACATATGGCAAAGTGAAAGAACGTACCAAGAGTAACAAAAAGGAGCAGCTGTGAGCAACCGGCGAGTCCAAGCTTGAAACAAAATTTGATTTTTATGAGTGCTTCTGATGAGCTTAAGACGGTACAGGATTTGTGGTGGGAATTATTTTAGTCGTCCGAATCCTTAATTTTTCCAATCTAACAATAAATTTCTCCAAGTAATTAGTCAATTTCGTCCACTTGTTTTTCTTTTTTATCATTATTATTATTATTATTATTATTATTATTATTATTATTATTATTATTATTATTATTATTATTTATTAATATTTTTCCTTGCATTTAATGTCGGCAGCTCACTCAGCAGATTCTGCAGTCTTCGGAGGAGCGTGACGCGGTTGGTTTTCTCCTTGCGATGGAAGCAGGCAGCCAACGAAATCAACAAATTAATTATTGCTTGTAATCTTCTGCTATTTGTTTTTTATTTTAACTTTTAATTTAATTTTTTTTTTAAAACACGACGTTAACACCCCTCGTAGTTTTTGCGAACTGAAAAAAATCGCCGAGATTTCTCATGTTTTCAGATTTGGTCATCGTTACATTTTGGGAAACAAACACGATTTTTATAAATAAAATATTAGGGGTTTATATGAGTTTGTGATGGTTTTTAACATAAAAGTAGCTTAGAGTTCTAAATATGATTTAAATTTTAAAATTTTAAAATTTTAAAAATAAAAAAGTAAAAAATGACTCTTTCATTTTATATGTGTTGTCAAAATTACCCTAGCATAATTTCATTAATTCCATAATACTCTTATTCATACATACATACATATATATGTACACACATGCGTGAGTGCACATACACACACAAGCACACACTGATATTATAATCCGATAATAATTTATATTACATGAAACTATAAATAATATTTACAATAAGATTATTACTTAAACTAATTTACATTAGTTGTTTTATGAAATATTACTTAGATTTTTACCTTTATTAATATTCGAAAGACGTCTATTCCACTCACATTTCCTAAAAAAAAATACTGCTTTTATTTTAATTATTTATTATAACTACAAAGAAATTTAATCTCATAATATTTATTTTATGGAGAATCAAACTATTATTTTCGTAATCGTTAGGGCGCCACTCAACCAGCAGTGGAATGGTCTTACATTATAAAAACCCAAAAAATAAATTTTTGACAAACAAACATTTATAGAATTATAGAACCAGATAGTCTAATAATTGAAAAGAATTTTTTAATTGACAATCAAACATCTAACAATTCCTTACCAAACACTCTACTCATAAAAACTATTTTTGAAAATTCTATGCAACAAGTTCAAAAAAAAAAAATAAAGGGGCCTTCTTCCGCAATTATTCAGTTATTCTCAAGTTGAAAAACGGACTGCCGTAGCTAAAAAAATACCAATAAGATGTCATCACAGGATCAGCTTTTTCATTTTCTCTCTTTGTTTCTATTCTTTTTCCTCTCTCTCTCTCTCTCTGTGTCTCTGTCGCTTCTTAATTTGTGATGTGGATAGTTGCCCCGCTGTTCAGATACCAGTAGCTGTGCCCCGCCTGATTTTCACATGCATACAGATACTAATCTTTTTGTTTGGAATTATTGGGACCAAAAGTCCTCATCGTATTTATGTCGATAAAGCAAATGTGGCGTGTCAAAATCAGGATCATCCAAACCCAATTTCCTTGGGGCCGCCACTGTTGAAGTTTCCACTCTCCTCTCTCTCTGCCTTGCCGTTTGAATACAAAGCCTTGGAATTTGGTGAGGAAGAGGATACTGTTTGTTTCCCATCGTATTTGCCCCACCCATAAATTCGTCAGTACATAAATGCGCTCATATGCCCGGCGACGTGTTATGTATGAATTTGATACGGAGGCGTTAAATTATACAGCATCACAATTTAAATCTTTTTAAAATATTGAAACATATGATGTGGTTTAAAATTTCTTGATTAC
Source organism: Murraya paniculata (assembly GCA_030449075.1). NCBI lineage: Eukaryota > Viridiplantae > Streptophyta > Magnoliopsida > Sapindales > Rutaceae > Murraya > Murraya paniculata. The sequence goes on along the minus strand of JAEVFN010000093.1, from coordinate 223,416 downwards.
CTTACGTGCAATTTTTAGTGGTTTACTGGTTTATAAATTAATAGTGATACTTAGAAGCATTTGTTTTTTATTCTGAAATTTAAATATGTCTAAATTTAACTGAAATTTAAAATGAATTGATAGACAAATATCTAAATGAAATATTTATTTTTATTTTCTTAATATCCAAAAATATAAGTAGCATCTTATTTATTTTTATAAATAAAAAATAGTTAAATATAGTTGTTTGACGTTTATGTTTTTATAAGAAAAAAAGAAGAAATGGATTAGATTTTATGGCTTAGGAAATAACTATATTTGATAGAGATATTTTTGTGATATATTGTTGTTTTGGCAAGATTCCAATTCATCCATGTGTCTCCTCTAGATTAATTGGAGATAATCCTTCTTAAATCAGGAATAAGAATTGGGCATGATCCATGACTCGGGTTGGATGTGGTCTGGAACCTGTCGTTCTGTTGATAGTTCGAGGAGTAAGATTCATAAGGCTATCCCGCCGTTGATTTGGTCTGAATAAACTTGTGCTGAAGCTTTAACTACGGCTGTGTGTTGAAAATGTGATTGGATTATGTTTAGGGTACTTGTAACACTGGTTTGCAAAAACAAAAGGATTTGAGTGGTGAATTCAAGAATGTTGTCGTAATAGTTCCTTGGATTTAAGGTCAATGTTTAAGGTTCTAAAGGTGTTTGACTGAGAACAACGGATTAGTGTAAGTCAAGGAGGATGTTTTATTGGGGATGGAATGGTAAGGATAACCGTTTTATTTTTAAGGTTAAAGAGATCTAAACTAGGGTTCTTTGGTCAAGAAGAAGAGCATGCCTTGATCGAAGAGAGAGAATGGCTGCAGAGGTTATTGTTTATCGGGTGTTTAGGCTATTGAATGGCAGTTAGGTTTCTGGTAAGTGCTTAAAGGTAGGTTATTCTATCCTAGATAATGTATGGACTATTGTATTTATAGGTTTTAATGGTAAACCTAACTGACAAAGCTTAAGAATCTGACTCTTCTAAGATAGCATGAATCCTAGTGCTATATATAAGGAATGATTTGAAGATTCTTTCCTCTTTTAAGGATAGGATAGATTACTTTTCCTAATTGAGTTAGAAATTCAGGATTTGTATCCTAAATAAGATTTCTTGGCCACCAAGCCTCTACCTTGTAAGATAGGAAAGGAGCTAGGTCGAAATTAAGATTTTATAGGTCTTGCTAAAGGTTTTATTGGTTTACATCAGATTTAGCTACCGAATTGAAAGTATTGATTTAGCCGCTGGATTGAAGATATTGATCCTGCCATTAACTCTCATGTAACACTAGACAATATTGGCTCTCTTATAGGCTTTCTATAGTTATTGGTTCTCATTAGCTCATTCTACAAGGCATTTTCTTATGGGTTAATGTTCCCATACGGGCTTGGCACGAGAGTTGAGTGCGAATTGGGTCTCACTTTAGTGCATCTGTACCTTTTAAAACACAACCTATAATGGTTACTCTAACATGAAATTTGAAATACATTTCTAATGAGTTGGACTGAGCCTTTGGGCCAAGTGTTGATTTTAGGTACTAACTTTAGCCTTCTTGATTATGAACAATGCATAGTTGTAGACAAGCATATCATGCAATCATTTGCCTTGCTAAAAATCACATACAAAGGCAAAAAATATAGTTAATCTAAAACCAAATTGAAAATGGGGTAGCATGCATTTGTACCCATTGTGGGTTTGCACAGTGTGTCATATTGCTGATGTGCTTAGTTGCCCCACTATCTAGATACCATTTGCCCTAACCCTCTTGATTTTCTCATGTATATTGCCACTTGTCTTCTGTTTCGAATTATTCGGACCAAGGGTCCTCATCATAATTATGTGAGTAATTTGGTGTCTAGAGACGGCCAACGGATCGGGCAGCATGTGGCACGAAAGAGCATGGTATAGCATGTGTCCATGCAGGACAATGAGGCACGGGTACGTTTTGGTAGGGCATACACGTGGGTTGGTTGGGTAGAGAATTTTAGGCACATGGACCCTAAAACCATGACACAATTAGAGATCAGTTAAAGCACGACATGTGAAAAAGCCTACAACAAGCACGTTTTATTTTTTTAATGAAAGTAAACTTAGAATTTTATGATTTTATAAATAACTTGAAATTGGATCTTTTAATATATTTTATTAGCGTAAGTTTTTTAAATTCATTTAATTATTGGTTAAAAAAACTCTATTTGTGTTATGTTTATAATTTATTAAATAAATAGATGATATCATGATTTTTATAAAATAAAATTATGAATATCATGATTTTTATGAAATGTAAGTATTAATGTTATTATGGACTATGATTTATGATTTTACGTAAATGCAAATTAACGATTAAGTTAACCCTTAAGAAAAATTTATTATTGTTGTTGTTGTAGTTAAATATTAAAAAAGAATTATAATACTCTAAGGTCTAACTTAACATTTAATATTATGTTCTCTTACTATTAATAGTTTATTATTACTGAAAATGAACTTGAGTTTTGACTTTTTAATTTTATTGAATTTGACTAAAAACACACAGACAAAAAAAAAAGTATATGCACTTAAAAAATGCACGCCAACAACTCAGTATGCTCTCTGAAAAACATTAAAAAAAAAAGAAAAAAGATGTGGTACGTCTTTCTTAGGCATGACATGGTAAGAAATGCGTGGGCATAGCACGCTTGGGCATGGCACATGTGCCAGGCCTAGGAAAGTCGAAAGAAAAAAGCACGGCACAATACGATACAAAACACATGGTGGGCACGGCATTGTACAAGCATGAGCGTGTACGGGGCTTCCTTTGTGGCTAGCCTGGCCGCTGGCCATCTCTACTGGAGTCCTTTAAAAGCAAATCTGGCATGTTAAATCAGGATTATTAAACATTAATTTGTTGCTGCCGTTGAGGCTGCCACTGTTGAGATTTGTTACTTCCTCTTCCTCTGCCTAGATGCATTAATATAACACTTACTGTAAAAGAAAATGGATGAAAAATAGGAATGAAGTGGGGATGATGAAGGTGTTTCCCATAGTATTTACTTCACCCATAAATTCGTCAGTACGTAAACTCAAACTACTGGAATGCAGTTCATATGCCTATTGGCTTGGCGGCACCATAAATTTGATATAGGAGGGGTTAAGTTATGTAATATTACAATTTTTAAATATCACTCTATATGTGATATTGTTAAATTCCACAATGGTTTATTTGTAATTTTTAGTGTTTACTAATTTATCTATAGTGATACTTAAGTAGCGTTTGTTTTTTTTATTTGAAATCTGAATTTGATTGAAAGTCCTTCGCATGTACCACTGAAGCTAGCAAAATGGATCACCAAGTTGTGCTCGTTTCGTGTCAGTTTTGTGTCATGTCAAATTTAAACTGACCCAAACACGACCTATATAATAATCATGTCAAACTATTGAGATCCTAACTTGACAAAAAAAATAAAAGGTTTACTGAATAACTCACTTAATATCTATATATTTAATAAATTTTACATAAAAACTTTGCACTCCAATATACATACATACATACATATTCATCCTACCTTAAAAAAAAAATCATGTCCAATATTTGAGTTTTGATAACGAGAATCTACAAATTGATTTAAAAATCTTTAACTCTAACCCGACACGAAAAAAATCGTGTCGAATGAGACCCTGTTCATTTAATAATCGTGTCAAATTTGACGACTCATATCAATTTATTTGTGATGTGATCATATCGAATAATCAAGTCGTGTCAAATTTTGCGGGTTTTATAATTAAATATATAAGCCCCTTGCATATACCACCAAACCAAAATAAACAGGTAATTAATAATTTAAGGTCTTAAAGAGGCCAAAAGGTGTGCATTCTTTTCTTCTTAATGATTTGCTAGTTTTGCGAAGCATTAGGGTTCATTTTGAACTCTCTCAATTAACAAAATTTATTATGCCCATATAATTCTTTCATCCAACATTTGCGCCATCACATTGACGCGTGAAAATTCATAGTCATTATACAATCTGTCTAAGAAACGCCTAAATAATATGAGAATTTACTTCATAGTGGTAAGTTGTAAGCCGATATTGTTCACTTTATATAATCTGTCCAACATTAAAATTTTATTTAAAAAAAATTAAGGGGGCTTACGTGACTCTAGGTATTACCATTTTAACATCATCGAAGGTGTTAATGTATTTTAAAATAGTAGTGAGGGAAAAAAAAAAAATTTTTTGCCAACACATCAAGGGCTTTAGGTTTGTTTTTCGAAAGAAAACACAATTGTGTTGTAAAAATTATGGGTCACAGGTTACACATCCTACTATTATAATTTAAAATATAGAATTAATAATCAGCAGCAAATCACAATAAATTCTTTCCAAATCTTACCCGATATATTACGTGGAATAAACTCTTCTTGTCATACATATGCATAATTTATTTGAAAGCGTCTCAACAAATTAACAGCACTTAATTACTGACTTTACTTGATATCACATAGTGATGAGCTATTTTAGCTTAAGATTTGGACATAAGTTTATAACCATTTTTTTAAACATCTTATGAGCTATTGATTGGATTCTAGTAATTTGTAAAATACCCAAACACAACCTTATTTCATTTTTTTTTCTTGGCACAATAAATTGAAAGTTATATGGTTTGGATTTGGAACTAGTTAGGGAATTTTTATCCAACCAGTCCTGAAGTTTTCTAACTTAAACTGAATGAGGGAAAAAAAATACAAAATCATTTTTCTCTATTAGACCAAAGTCAACAAAAAAAACCTTTTCATTTTGAGAAACACTCGAAAATACTCTTTGTTCTCACGAATGAGTTTTTAGTACTATAATTATTAACAATTTATAAAGTATTTCTATGACAGAAATTGTTTCTTAATTACCGTAAATTACAACAACTACTACTGTAAAAGGATTAATTACAGTAAATTACAACAATTACTAATGTAAAAGGATTATCTTTAGTCTTGTTTGAGATTGGGTGTTGTAGCTTAAAAGTTATAGCTATTGTGGAAAAAAATTGTAACAATAAAATAAAATTTAATAGTATTAGTAAATATAATTTTTAAATAATAATTCTAAAAAAATTATTAAAGATATAATAAATTTTTTATCATACAAATGAAAAAATATATCAACATAATTTCTAAACTACAACAGTTAATATTTACTAAATACTTTAATGCTGGAGCTTTTAAGATATAGTTAATCAGACTCACTCCCAAACAGGACAATTAATTCTTTCTCCTTGGGTGGGTTTAGACAGACCATAACATAGAAACAGCAAACTAGAATTTCACACAAATGAGGAGGTACAGGCAATAAAATTCACATAAAAAGTGGATTAAAATTTTAATTAAGATCCTTAGTCAGAGATGAGAGATCTCATAAAACAACTTCTTGAAGAGCGTAATGTGTTGGGTTTCCAAGTCTATGACCACATATAAGCTGCCATCGTTGCCACGGTTTGCACGGTTTGGTAGAATATGTGTTATTCCGTCTGCAATGGCAACCAGCCTAAAAAATATTGGCCTCTCTCCCACCCAAAATTTGCTTCATAAATAGGCATATGACACAAATTGAATATACTCATGAGGTTAGGACTCATAAAACTGTGTGATCTTTTTCTTAAAACTATTGGATCAAGTAGTTGTAATGGATAAGTTAGAGCTGACTTCAAATACTCTTCATCCATTTGCTTCAAATTTTTATGAATTCTTTTTACCATAAAACACAATGGTTCTGATTGGATATCACCCGACAAGGCAACTAATGCAGCAGTAAAGATTGCGTTACCAATATACCCAGTTGGGAGTGGAGGATTATTTATAGCCAAGTGAAACTTGCTGGCTTGATCATTCGACAATCCACGTGCTTCGCACATGCAACGCCATATATGAGCCGCTAGGATTTCAAACTTAGCAATCTTGATAGTGGGTTCATGAGCTTTCTTTGATTTCTCCTTAAGCTTGTTGATTTGAGCAATGGACATTAAGGATCGCGGAGGAAATAGGCTTAGGATTCAATTGGATTTTTTTAAATTTTGAGTAGGGATATTGTTCATGGATGATGGTGTGTTGTACTCTTGAAGTGATGAAATTTAGGCGAAGTTGAGAGCCCAGCATTTACAACTAGCTTCGGATCAATGAACGATGGATTGCCGGTAAGGATACCACATGCATGTTAGCCCATGCATTCATGAATTGGAAAGTCGAAGTTGCATCGATTAACTTATGGTGCAAACCAACTCCAAGACAAACTCCTCCGCACTTGAAATGGGTTACCTAGTAGTCAATACATAGAGTAAGAAAAACGATAAAGATCGAGAAAGTGCTAACATAGCGTTGATAGAAACAAGGTAAAACCGGTGCCAATGTACTAATCTCATTTTTCAATTAAATGAATGAACTGAACACCAGTTTTAACTTGTTTCTGTGAGCACCAGCCCTATCAGATTTTTCTGTTTCAATTTATACCATTGCTCACCCGTGCCACCAGTAATGGATAAGAAGATATATCTTCGGTATAGTCAACTGCCGGAACAGGTTTCTGAAGCTTGAAGATTGATTCAAAGTCACCCGAATCATCAATAACACAACTTGTTTTAGCCACCTTAAACAAGATTCCCTCTCCATTACACTGAATCTTAATTCTGCCATTTTCGTTATCCCTTGCCAATCTTCCCCCCACAGGGTAATATGGCACAAGAACTTTGCTCAAGGCCTCCTTTAGCAAACCACCCTCAAAGAAATTAGAAGAACCTATGGAGATACACGAGGGCAACGTGAGCTGGCGGCACCAAGGTCCAGGGCAGAAGTTTCTAGGCAATGCTTCGGCATTTTTTGGGCAGCTGCCGGGTGTATCTTTGTTGACTTACTTCTTTGAATTTCCAAATTGTCAATGATGAGATTTATTTCACTAGTATCTGTGAATGTGGACAGAAATAACCAAGATTATAATTTTAGTGACGAAATGGAACAGAACTATACAAATAGGTCATTTATTTTGGTAATAGATTATTAGATTGAGAATCAAAGACAACATAACAGTATTTCTATTTTGATCATATACAATATTCCAGAACCGAACCTTTTCACTTCAGTGAAGAACAGCAGCAGATCAGCAACAGCATTGCCTAGAAATCGCCGAGGCAAGATCGAGATTCCATCAAAGATCACAAGTCAGAGGCTCACAATGCACTGCTCAAGCAGACGATCGTCTCACATCACGATTTGTGTTACAACAAAAATGATAGAATGTTACTATGAACTGAAAATAATGAACTCTAATGAATTGCATTTTGATCATGTAGCAACACAGTTGCATCAAAACAAATATAGCAAACCATCAGCAGGAATAAAAAGAAAAGCACACCTTGCGGGTTGTGGCCTCTGAGACCACTTTTTAGATTTTACGTAAGGTATAAGAAAAGAAAATGATGGTGTTGATTTCGGATGCATGGTCGCCAGTATTATATTATTTTTTAAATATAATAGTAGTCATTGGAAGATTAAAGGAAGTTTTGAAGTCAGATTTTTGTTCGCTGAATTGTAAATATTTTAGACTCACATATCAACAAAATAATGATATTATGCGCGGGATAGTTAGTTGTGTATCCTAACTGATGTCATAAATGATTGGTTAAGACAATGAAATTTTATGTGTGACACATAAACTAAAATACAAAGCAAGCAAGCATAGTATCACTATTAAAAAGAAAAAATTAATGTCACCAAGATAACGATTCTTATAGCACATTGCTTCTAATAAACAAGATCATATACACAAGTATTTGATATAATAGAGTAACAAATGATGATTTTTAATTGACAATGAACTCTGAGAGGCCGAAAAGTTCGATGACTCTCTAATAAAGCACTACAAAGCGGGTTTTGAGCAGTTGCAGGAGAAATTTCGGTGTGGAATTAATCTCTTTCACGACGTTTTATCTCGCCTGAAACTGATGAAACCATGCACATCCCCTTTTGCTCTTTTCTGCTCTCTTATCTCTACAACCATAATAATCCTGAAATGCTCGTTTTTCAGCTTTGCTTCTTTCCACCAGCCAGAATACGTTGAATCTGAAGCCCACGGCTGAAGGCTTGGTTGAACAGCAGCCTGGTCTGGAACTCTGAGACGAAGGGGAACCATGCCAGTACACCGACGGGCACAAAGATAACCAGCCCCATCAAGTACTCGTATCCTCGTGCAATAGCTTTAACAGACCCCCACATTCCGAGACCCTTTACGATTGGCCTGCATGCTTGTGCTATCTGATCATTTGACAATATAGGATTAGTAAACAGTGAATTCAGTTTGAAGTAAAGGGAGATTTATTTGATATTACTTCAGATATTTATTGAAGTAAAGAATACGAAGCCTCTTTTGATGACGTAAACTCATTGAAACTTCATAGTTCTGATATGACCAAGCCGAAAAGCTACTCATCATTAGAAAGAGGTTTAAAATATTGCAAACACAATCAGAACTTATGCAACATTGTCTGAACCCTGCTCTTCTTATTGGCAACTGGGTATAACATTGTATCAAATAAAATGATGGTTCAACAAGTTGGCTAAAATGTGTCCATGATGGATGAACCATGATCATTTATCCAACCAAAAGGGATCATTGTTCAACATGCAAATGCATTTAAACTGAAAAAATGAGCTGTCATTAGTGTTTCGTATAAGACCTTAATCAAATCTTTACCACATAGAGAACCAAAAGGAAAAGACATAAGAAGAATATTTTGGATACGGGTCAAGTACCTGTAGAAGAGCCCAACCAGTTGGCAAATAGGCCAACAAACTCTGAAGGAGGTCTCCAACTTTGAGGTTGAGGAAAAGAAACAAGAGGACTAAAGTGACCGTGAATGCAAGAAACAGAACCAATTTAAGGAGTCTAAACATCAACTGAAAATCTGCACTGAACTTCTTTCTACCTAGAGACACAATCTGCAGTTTAAAGTTGCACCAGTCAACGAATTGAAGTCTAGCCACGACCAGAAATCAGATATTTCTGATGTAGAATAAGCTTTTTAAACGTGAGAACTAACCTTTAAGATAATCATCAATGCAAAAATAACCAGCCAGGACATGCCGTAGACCTGCATCACAAATGCATATTAGACAAGTTGCATAATGTCATACTTAGAATCCAATTTTTACTTGGAAAAGAAGAAATAAATATTTAGAAACCATTCAAAAATTTATAACTTCAATCAACGTTTCTCTCAACAAAGCCACATCCCTTTCTCATTCAATTTTCATTGTTTGTTGTGATGTTATAATTCAAACTATGCCAGTTTTAAAACGGTGGAAATAATATGGAATTATTTTAGTGCTTTGGATGTAAAATCAAACAGTGCTGAAATAAAACAGATTAAACGCCAGAGAAAGAGCTCATATACACTCACAATGATGCTCAAATCTTCACCGGCTTCGCTACTCTTTGTCAAATTTAGTTGATAAACAATCCCATACTGATAGATAAAGAAGCGTAGTGAGAGAATAATCTCCCACACGCGTCCTAATAACCCAGTGTGCTTCAAATGATCCTGTTCCTCTTCCCACCAGGATTCCCAGCTCTTGTTTGCTGGCACACCAATTCCTCCCCTGCTGCCAATCCACTTTTGCCAGTCATCCCAATCATCCACTATCTTTTGCCACTCAAATCCTGAAGGGTTAAAAAGGAAGGGAGCAAACACCCAAGATATCACCAAGAACCACAACGAGCATGTGATGATTGCAAAAACTGTACTATTTTTTGTTGCTTTACCATATACTGCATAACATATAAGCAATATCATAATCTCAAGCCCTTTCACAAAGTGACTCCTTGAATACATCCTATAGTTCTCAGCAAACTTTTCATGTCGTACTACGAAACCACGACCAGTTGCTCTGTACTTTGCTCCACCATGCAGCACAGTGCGCCCATAATAATGAGCCTTTGTTCCGAGAGAGAAAGTGAAGAAAATAGTAGCCAGCTGAAGCTGCATGATTATTAAGTCACCCAATGCAGATCTGAACCCTTTCTCCAGTCCCATCTCCATGAACATGGGAAAGGTCATCAAAAGACCTAATTGAACAAGGGACTGTTGAGCCATGACAGCCTTTAGAGGATCATCTTTCCTGGTTGCAGCAAACTTAACTATTGACTCCTCCAATCCACTTAACGACAAATAAAGTTTTCCATACAGGAAAGCATATACAGTGAAGACAATCAACTGCATGATAATATGAAAATTATCATTAGCTGAAAAATTTCCATTAGTCATATAAACAAAATCAGTAAACTTTCCAATTGCAGCCTATGCTATGAATGCTTAGTTACTTGAGATTCAGAATTGTCTTTTTCATATCAGACTTTCAGTTTAAGAGGTAAAAGTTAAATGCCAGAAAATGGGGCTTTCACATTTATTTTTGGTTGGAAGAAAGGTCTATTTCAGCATGAAAAATCAAATTCTCCTTACGGATTCATGTTGATTATACTCTTCTGATTGTCTGAAATGTAAACTACAACCCTCCAATAAATGCCAAAATAATCTTCTGAGGATGTATCTCTCTCTCTTTCTCTCTCTCTCTCTCTCTCAGTAGCTCACTGGGGCGCACTTCTGATATTGACTAATATTTTAGACTTAAATGCATTCAGAATGTCAGCAACTATCAATAAGAATACTTCCTCTCCATAAATGATTGTTTTATAGTGAAACTACTCAACCCTATGGAAATTGGAACTTATATACCTCACAGATGATGGAAGGGTGTGACACTCAAATATTATTATAGCATCAAGTGGAACTTGAAAATCGATGAACAAGGATCAACTCTAAAAGCCTTTTTTTTTTTTTCACCAAGAAATGAAAACAAACAATAATGAAGGTTATAAATTATAGCTGGTCTCTTGTGTCCAAAATCGATCATATGATTCTTAGTTCATCTTCTTTACATATTTTTCATCCAGATTTATGCAACTCAAATAAGGCTTTTTATTTTATTTTTATAAAATTCTGTATTTCGGGTTCCTAATAAAAGATTTCTCCCAGTCAATTGTGGTCCACTAATATTTGAATTATTAATTATTATAAAAAATAAACTAGTTTATTTTTCAACCATGTATATGTCCAGTCATCATCAGCTAGCAAGAAAATGAGAATTACCAGTGAGCTAACATAAGATCCAATAGTCGTGAAGTAGAATGACATCATGCGGAAAAAGTCAAAACGATGTCCTAATCGGTAGATATCCCTGCTGAGTGTCTGCTCCCCATTACCACATGCAACTTTTGCTTCAAAGAGGGATATTTGGTTGAGCCCGACATCTCGACCTTTCCCAACTTGAATATATTCATGGTGAGTGACATTCCCTCGTCTTAGTACGGAGTTGAAACCTAAATGAGGAAAATAAGCATAAAAAACTAAATTAAAATAACCTGCATCTTAAAAAACTGATATCTTAGATGCTTACCAGCGAAGATGTCCTCGCTCAAATTGACATTCCGAGAAGCCTTGCTCATGCCACCACGTGTTATGTGGAAGATCCTATCAAATACATCGGGATGACCATAGTGGAACCGAACCCTAAAACCAACAAAGAATAACTTTAGATGCATTGTCATCATTATTGGTTATGAAATTGAGCGATGTCATTGACATAATAAATAAAATTCAGAAATTCAAACAATAGAAGAAGCTCCCCAAAATAAGCTTATGGCTCCATTCTTGTACCTTTTCTTTTCTCCCCACCACTCCAATTTACAGTGTCTTCAAAAGAAGTAACACTGCAGTTCTTTGTACCTAAAGTTGTTATCTAATAAAAGGAAGTACAATGGACAAAACTTACTTTAAAGGTCTCGCAAGAACCCTTTGACCTATGGTCACAAAGCTCGTTTCCTGATTTGACATAAACCAAGCCAAAGACGAAACACTGCAGCAGAGATGAAACAATATGTCAGAACTAATTTATAACGTATCATCTAAACAGGATTTAAAAAGATTGTAGCTCCCATGGAACTGGGGAAGAGAAACCACAAAAAAGCTTTCATTCAACCTTCCAGTAAAGATATGCTCACGAACACCCAAAATTGTAGGTGGACGCACTCCATGATCCTCATTAAATTCTTCTAGAAGGTTACGCATTTTGAAAGCTTCTTCCAAGTAGTTATCCTATAAGAAGTTGGTGCAACAAATCATTAGAGTTGCCCGAAAAACACTGCAATTACAGCAAATTATCCAATATGTAGTGTTTTACCTGATTCATGTCGATGGCCTGAAGGGCTTCACCTCGTGTAAAAATTACAGCATGGTTCTGATTTTCAGGCTTTCCTTCTCCTAACTTTACGGCACCCGGCAATTTTATACGGTAGATTTCCTTTACAGGATTTAGAAAACCAATAAGCAAATGTAATACCATATGCCAAAATTTTACTATATTCGAAGGATAATTACCTGGTCAAGATTATCAACAGCCTTCACCAACACAGAGTAGTATACCTTTTGTACCTTGCCTCCTTCTCTTTCTTCAACCTCATCGATATATGCTACACGAAGAGATGGATTGCTACACAAGAAGCAACATGAATTATAGTCTTGAACAAAATAACTCAGGAAGATTGTACAATCATTTTCATTGCAGCAGATAAAACCTACTTGACCATCAAATTCAGAATGTCTGTTGCACGACGATCTCCATTCCGTTTCTGATTTCCATAAATTTGGCAGGTAGCAACATAAGTAAATTTCATGTCAGCCACAGCTTCTAATTGAGCATACAAGGATCTCTGACTTTTCTTTTCTTCCTCGGATGGAATTGTGATGGCTTTGTAACCTTCCAGGATCTCTGCTCATATGAGAAAGCATCAGAAGCCAACATAAATATCCCCCAAGTATGGCCACTACAGTTGACACTAAGCTGCATCTCAGGAAAGGATGAACTAAATCACTAGTATGTACATAAGAAAATTGGGGAGGCCTTTGGTATGAGGCGCTAAATTCTTCAGCTTCATGCATGTTTTTATTCCTTTAAACACAATGAATCAAAAGCATTCACCTCAATCTTTTAGCCGCAAAATTGTGATCCTGATTAATCTTTCAATGGTTTATGAAATTCCTAAGACTGCAAGTCCATTTTCTGAGCTTGGTTAAACAAAGTAAACTGCAGAACAGTAAACACAGTTTGGGGAAGAATTCACTTTATGTTTTCAACTGTAAATATTAATTTAAAGGAGGAAAAAATTTTCATCCTTCTAAGAATAAAAAGTACATTCAAATTTAAAAAATGAGTGGAGGAAAAAAACAAAATGGTTCAGGAAACAGAAAAGCCCATGATTTTCTAGAGCTAACATAGTTCTGGTGTATTCATGCACAATTAATATTATACTCATCAAGAAAATTGTGATTTCCTAATTAAATTTCCGATAAACACTATGGTCCAGAATCATCTTAATCATGCTAGTTTTCCAGCTGAAAGTACATTTACAATCAGACCTCCATTACTGAATGTCTAACCATTCCAATTTCTCCCAGTAAATAAAGTTAATGGGATCAAAAGCTAAAAGCTTGAACAGGGAGGATTGAATCACATATTTCGATCCTTTTCAAAAACATTTCGCAGCACTGCCATTCTTTTCTTTTTTTATTCCTGACTAAATAATAAGTTCATTCTTTTCCAAAAAGAAGAAAAAGAAAAGAAAAAAAAGAAAGGAAAAAAAATGAAAGAGAGAGAGGAGGAACCAAAAAAAATTCTCTTCCGATTCAACCCTAGAGTTCAAAATCTCATTACAAAATAATAAGAAAAAGGAAAACAAGAGAGATAAAGAGGAGGAACCAAAAAAAAAAAATTCTCTTCCAATTCATCCCCCGAGTTGAAAATCTCAATAGAGAATAAAAAGAAAAAATAAAAAGAGAGAGAGAGAGGAGGAACAAAAAAATTCTCTTCCAATTCATCTCTAGAGTTGAAAAGCTCATTAAAGAATTATTTTTCATCCAATCCATAAGAATTAGTAAAAAAAGGAAAAATGTTAAATAATTAGTTTCAAATCCTGATAATCAATTCACCATAAGAGGCTTAACTTGTCTGGTGCTTAAATATATCAGCTTACCAGTTTCAGAAGCCATATCAAGAAAAGCTTGAAGCTTCAAAGCCCGCCTATAGTACATCATCCCTCTAACTGAAGCAGAACTAACTATTAGTACAGAGAGAAAACTGAGAGAATTGACAGGAGAAAATAATGCATTACCTGTCCTGCACAGAGTTTGTCCTCTTAAGGACACCCAATGACGGAGCTGCAAAATATTTTCATCATTTTCCCAAACCTCACTCTCTTTCTTACAGTTGAGTCGCTCCATGAAGTTATTCCATTCATCTGACAAAGTCCATTACACAAATTGATTTAACTACGAAAATAAGTCACTGCTAGAGATAGATTTTCACTATCAAAGTTTGCCTGGTACCTGGGAAGATCTTTTGCAAATAGTATATGATTGATACACCATCTTCATTCTCCATCTCAAGATCCGCTCTAGAATAGACTGTCTCCTCACTGTAGTATGGAGTCAAGACACTGTTCATCACAGAAAAGTTAATTTAGGTTATCAAAGCTATATTACATAAACTATTGAGAATACAGTCTGTCAGGTAACACCCAATGTAAATTGTATGTCTTATACATCACTACCTAAAACAATTTTTAGACATGGAAAGATTGAACTCAGATTAGTTTTTTGAGTAGGTGGAATTACTTGGAAAGGATATATCAACCCTCATTTCTCTTAAAAAAGGAAAAATCAATATAAATAGAACCTCTACTCTGTGCTTGTTTGAAGAAATAGCAGATCAGACCTGAATGAAAGCATTTTACGGACTCTAGGAGCACGTGGCATGTCCATAAACAGAGAATTTGAGAAGAATGTGATCCTTCTACGTGCTTCAAGGTTTGTTGGTACATCAATGGCTGATTCTTTTACGGTCAAAAGGAGATGAAAACGCCTTATCTAGAACAACATCAAGCAGAAAGGGTATCAGATTTTCCAAAAAGCTAAGATATTTAATTACATCATAGACGGTACAACTGGTACAGATAATTCCATATATATTTATACCTGTTCTTCCCACTGAGCAGTACCCACGGGAGGGAACATTATAGCAGGCCTTGCATCAGTACCTGCAAAAAGTTGCCTTCCAGATTCCTTGTTGCTGTGTCCAAGTTCCACTAATTCCCTGATAGATGTTACACGTTGAAAGAAATCATCTTTAGCTTTCATGAAAAATAAAATTATGTTATAATGTTAACGTTTTTCATGCATTCTACCATAACTACTGTAACAGGAAAAGCAAGAAAGTTCGCTAACCGAATCTCATTCACCATCATATCACGGGTAACTACTTCTAGCATATCTTGAAGCAGCAATACTACAGTATCCTTCTTGGATGGATCTGCATCTTTCTGCAACATGAAATGAAGAGGTAAGTTTCTGATCTGGTGATTGAAAAATGTACAGCTGAATAAAAATGCAAACTGCATCTATTGGTATTTTATCTTAAACGACTCACCAAGATCGCAACCAGCTCGACAACTTTCTTGCAAAGGGCAGGTAAAGGGCCCATTCTGAAATTTGCAAGAAATGTATTCTTTGAAATGTTACTCTCAATTTCCTTAATGATGATGTTGATTATCCTGTAACAGTATAACCGAAGTTGGAAGAAATGGGAAATACAACAATATATTATTCTTCTGTAACAACTTATGGCACTTGGAGTAAAAGAAATGAAAGCAACAAAACATACAGTCCTGTTCCTGTTATATATTGCATTACATAATCTCGATTTTCAATTTAATATAGTAGCACAGATAAGCCCAGACTCAGGCAACTTAAAATGAAAGGGATATGGAGAGTGATTTAAAACTTAAAAGAACTTAATTTAACACAAACAGAAGAGTCTACTACAGGGAAATTAAGGACAGAAATAGCTTTAAGTATGATATTATGTGGATAAGAATCTAGTCAAGTTTCATACTACAAATCTGCAGGAAAAAGGGTTGAAATTGGTGTGGTGGGGGAAAGAATGAAAATACTTTAAAAGAAGCCTGTAGCAGGATACTGAAAAGGATGAAAAACGCCATGCCTCTAGACAACAAATTTGCTCAATTCAATATAAAATTTTAAGAAATGCCAAAGGGAACATGAACAAAGAAAATGTCAATGACAACCTTTTCTCATTTTCTCCAACAACCAAAGCATTCAGGACAATCTTAAAAGTTTCATAGCATTCAATCACTGCACATTTCATGTATTCATCAGCGCATATACGCTTCCACAGGTCTGAGTCCCTAGATCGAAATTGAGCTGCCATATCTAATGCTATTGGGATCTGCAACAGTAGAAAAGAAATCAAGGTCAGAGAAATTACAGCAGAGAAATAATAAAATAATCTCGATATTTATAAGGGTGTTACACTAACCTTGCTTGCCAGTAAAAATGGTGGCCACTGAATTATTTTAAGGCTAGGATCCGACGTGTAAGGAACTAGCAACAGATCCATCTCCCTGAGTTAAAGAACCACCTAGTTTAGTTTTGACTGCAAAATTAGTAAAAAAATAAAGGCGACATGAAACAACAGTTTATCTGGGTTAGGGGCCTTTCCTGTCACTTATCAGGTCTTCTTCACGGAAACTACAGATTACTTCATTCCACAACTGAGCAAATTTTGCAGCTTCACTTCTTCTGCTTGCTGTGACCTATTCAGGCACAAAAGCATACAAAAATGACTTTTTTTAATCTCAGGAGTCCTAAAAGAATTACAAAATGATTATAGTTTAATGAAAGAAACCTCAGCAAATTTCTTCGAGAAGGAGAATCCCCTCTTTGGTGTCTTATCCGATGGCACCAAATATGTATTAAATGCACCGGGCAAAGATTGGAATCGTGACCTAAGCATGCCCAGAGTTCTTATCTGTTAAGAGGAAAAAACTTGAGAATTTATTGGTGACAAAATATACATCATAATGCTTGAACAAATCAAGAGGTCGTAGTCTCGTGACATTTTTAGGTCAACACTCCTCTCAGTACCGTAAGAAATTAATGAAATGTCAGTCATATATTCAAAGTTTCTAGCTCAGTGAAGGGTTTGCAGTTTGTGAATGCCTTGTAGGAGCTACAGGATATGACTGATAGACAACGAGTAATATACAAACGGTTACAAAGTTATCAACCTTTTAAGAGTATCTAGACTTGGTTTCTGAACACCACATATATTGCCTTGGAAATGCGAGTGAAATGAATTTTGAGAATGGAAATTTTAGAGTTTATATACTCTTGTTGAGTGCTATTAACATGGCATTAGTGAAAAAAGTCAAGTAGCATTAGCATTATATTAATCAAAAGCTAGTCCATAGTAGGATTAGCTCGGGTTCAGATACATGAGCGTGTCTGAATCTAGTTGATAAATCTGTTAATCAAAATTCAACCTTGCAAGTGAGCATGCAATTAAATGCTTGATGAGCCCTTCTGTTAAGTTGAAACTTTTCAGACTGGTAGTCCCTTAACAATTTTGACCCATTGTCACTATTCTATTAGAGCTGTCAAACAGTTGAAGGTGGAAGGAAATAGCCATAAAAGGATGGTACATAATCATCTACCTTCTATCTCTTAACACAGGCCCATCATATAATTTCCCAACTCAATGATAACAAGATGCCCAACTAATGTATTCTGCCACGGTGTCATGCTCACTCTAAAACCGTTTAAGTAGAAGGACATGAGAGAAATGTCCAAACATTTCATGTCAAATGGAATAAGATAATGCAATATTTTGCAAAATGAAAGATGTCATTAATAAACAACGATTTTTCAAAAGGATTACCTCTCCTAACCGATCAAAGGCACCGATAACACCACCACACAAAGTTGAGTATATAGAATACCAAATTTGAGAGTCCATAAAATAGATCTGCAGCAGTAAATTTATCAAATAACAAGAGACATTTTATTAGAACTGTAAAAAGAATCCATCCATCATAAACTGCACAAACTGAAAATATAGTTAAAGAGACCATAGGGATTGAAAATTGCAAAACACACCAAGATCATTGGAAACCAGAGTGAAAAAATTGCTCCATAGTTGCCACTACCTGCTTGGACAAGTGGATTGTATTAAAATATGCCAGAAAAATTACCTCCAACGCAGGAAAACGAATATAAAGGAAAGCCAAACAAGTACCTTCAGGGAAAAATTCATGCCAGGTGTATTTGACTCGTTTAATATTCATTATATCTTTTGTTGGCTTTACCAGAGGTTTTATCTAGGACAAAGAGGAAAGAGTCAAAATTGAACCGAAACTAAAACCTATTTTCTACTTACAAATAAATAACAATGACAAGTGAGCTCACCTGCATATAATAGCTGAATGCTACTTTCGAACACAAAAGTACCACCCAGAAAAGAGTATACCTGAAATTGGAAATATATTTGAAAATGGTAGTGATTTTCGACAAACAATAAAATGAATTATCTGTGATTATACTCACTTTATAAGAGAGAATTGACTTTCATGCATCCCCCTGCCCACATAAATTCTTGGCTGCGAAAAGTAAATGGATCATTTGAGTAGATAAAAGAACAATGGGTTATAGCGACAAAAAGATGCTAGAAAAGAGTACACAGAATTTTAACCTCATGTTAATTGTAAGCAATATCGAATAAAAACTGGAGAAAATTCTCAAATAAGTTGGCGTTGCACAATAAATTTTAAGTCCCAAATAGAAAAGACATGTAAACTCATATGAAGGAAGGACATGAATGAACGAACAATTGTTCCAAGAACTGATCGCTTTCTATTATTATTACTAATGTAGGCAAGATTATCAGTGACATTAACTTTCTTCACTTTAGGGTCTTCTTATTTCCTTATTATGTACAAAGTTGACATTTTCATTTTCCCTTTTACTTCTTCTATTTTGACAGATGTAGAAACCATAGACATGAGCAATAAAATATCAACTTCTGTCTAATGCACTTTGATTGTTTCAAATTAGTCTCAGAACAACTAACAGATTGCAATGTACTTCCAACATACTTTGCAAGATATGAATTGTCCCCCCGCCGGGGGGTGTTGGGGGTGGGGGGGGGAGGGGTGTGGTTTGGGGAGGAGGAGGAGGATAAAGAAGACAACAAAAGGAGGGAACAAGTTTACCTGTGACCACCACAAGAGAAGCCTAATAATGTGCCAGTCTGAGTTTTCAATCCAACGTCGAAGCATTGGGAAAAGAAACAAGCAAGCTGCCAGCAAATTTGGAAGCAAATATAAAGCCACAGCCAGCATATATAAAGGAGGAATGCCACTTTGCTTGGGAAGAAATGGCAGTATTTCTTTAACGTCGACAGGGGAATAATTGGAGGACTGCATATAACAGATAGGAAGAACAATGACCCAAACAAGGCTAACTATCAACTTGAGAACGTTTCTCAGCACATCACTGAACCTCCATCTATGATATCCTGGGAAGTTCAGAATGAGATCCAGTAGACCTAAAACAAAAAAACAAATGTGGGCGAGGGTGGTTAGAGTGGAAGAGTGAAAAGTAAATAAACGAAATAAAATAAAATAGTGTTGTGGTAGAATATACTAAAAAAGAAAAAAAGACAATGAAGTCCATATTAGCCATACACGAAGTCCATTCGTTTTGAACTGTTAATACTACTAACCATACAAGACTACAAATATATGAGTAATTACAAATTCCTTTTACCTTCCAAACTTTTTACTGTTTTCCTTGCTTTATACATGACTTACGTGATTACAAATACATTACTTATTTTATTTATTTATACCTTATTCTACACAAAAGGTACCTCGGCTTCCACAAGACCACAAGGACCACACTAAAGCATCTCAATAGAATTGTACTTCTCAAACTTAAAGATGGAGTGAAACATTTCTTGGAAATTCTAGTGACTACTACCAGTAGTATTAAACTATTTCTACATGCAATGAGCAGTTAAAGGTGCATACTTTCATAGAAATATGTACATGCTTCATCTAGAGTCTTGCAGCAACTAAGCAAGAGTACATACTCTGAAGGAGCCGAAGAAAGGCTGCTGTAATAAAAATACTAGATAGGGCATATAAGCTATCAATCTCAAATAGCTCCATTGGTGAAATGTTTTGAAATCCAGTAATCAGCATTGCCTGCAACAAGACAGTTGGAAACATTCATATTACCACTATTATTGCTATCATTATATTATTATTATTGCTGTTCATAATATTATTGTTATTGATTTCTTTTTTTCGAATTATTATTGTCATTGTTATTGTTATTATTTCTCTTGTTAGCGGTATTACAATTATTGTTACCGCTGCTGCTGCTACATGTAAAAGATCCCAAACTCATAATAAAATTAGCAGTTTAGAATTTCTACTGCTAGTGGATACCTGTAAAGCAAGTACATAAAAAGTCCACAATCTATCAAAACTCCGAAAAAGGTGCCAAAATGATCGCATTTCAACAAAGTTTGATTTCCCTGTGCTCCCAGTTTTTCTTTGTACAGCCTTCCTTCCCTGGAATATGACTAGCATCAAATGAACAACAAATGGAATAATTTGGGTTAAGCATTGACAAATATTAGAATATAAGACTACCTGTCCCTTGTTTCTTGTTGACTTGAAAAAGTCACCATCATCACGCATAGGCCAACCAAGAGAGAAGCAATCAGATGACCTACATGAGCATGGAGGAAACCAAATTATAACTCAATTCAAGGAGAATTAAAGAGTCAACTGCATCCTGAATTTGAATTCTAACTCTGTGATAAGTCAAACAAACCAGAAATATTCATTCAGATCATCATAATTGCACCAATCTGAGTTAGCAGCATTCCCGTCTTTATTCTTCTTGGCTTCCTGGAATAATTAAAGCAGAAAACATTACACTAAGAACAAAAATAAATTATACAAAAAATAAATTGAACTGAGAACAAAATGCCTCACGTGTGAGGACAGCCTATTTGTTCTACAACATACCGTTTCAATCACACGGTAAATGGGTGTTACAACTTTCCGCAGGAATGCCTCATCATCCCCACCATAAGAAGGTTTAATGTTTTCTCCCGTAACAATGCTAACATTCCCCGCCAACAGGCCATGGAGTTCATATGCCATCTGAAATATACCAGGTTACACATAATAACACAGAATGTATTCTTTTCCTTAGAAGCAAGCCATTGAAGGCAATAAACTTCAAGGAAGGGAATCCAATTGAACAATGCAACAGGTACTCACATTATGGAAAATATAACACAGACATTCTGGCATGAATCTAATATTAGCAGCTTCACCCCATATCAGAAGATATAAGCCCATGTATAGCATCTTTCTCTGTTGTATTTCTTGGGGACCTTGAGGGAGCCTATGTGGAAAAGACACAAATATTTAGCATCAAATGTTCCAGATGATGCTAAGCAGTTTGATTTAAGCTGTAAAGAAGGAACAAAGAAAGCAGATGAACTGTTGTATTTACCGCAAACTGTGTTTTCGCCCTAAAAATTTGCACCATGTTTTGTAATTCTTAAAAAGCTTGCTCATAACAGCATCTAGAGCCCGTTCATCAAGCTGTGCAAAAGACATGAGTTTAGCCACTGCCCAAGCATTGGAGAACATATGCAGGAGAACTTAATCATAAAGAAGGTGTGCAGAACCATTACAAATGTCCATTTGAAAGTGAAATTCATATGGAAAAAATAACAAGTAATCACATGAATTGTTTATTAACTGCTAATAATCAACATATCTGCAACGGTATACATACACACAAACACAGATAGATCTTTCCACAGCTGCAAACCCTTGTTTCAACAACAAAATCTCTAAAACTCTCATGTACTAGAAACATTGTCATTGCAACAAATAAAAATTAAAAGAAAGAGTTTGGTGCATACCTTGTTTAGGGGTTCGGGTTTGGGATGGAGCCTTATATGACTATTAGCAAGTAACAAAATCAAATGCTCTCTCTGGTTCCTGACACTGTCTTTCTGCATTCACAAAAATAAAACAAAGTCACTACTCACCTCCTTAAGGTCATAAACTGATTGTAATTTAGAAGACATCCTTTTATGATTTTTTTTTTCATCAACATGCCTGGAACCCAAACATGGCCCTCAGCCAATCAAGAAGGTCCAGATCCCCAGATTTCTGCCTCTGCGGTTCAAATGATGCTGGCCAATTCAAGCCACGAGTGTTCCACAATGCAGCTACAGCTGCCTTAACCTGGTATGGGAAGAGATAACGTAACATCAAACAAACAAGGCATGAGGTATCATGTATATACACATATTCGCAAACACACACGCCGATGCTCTCACACACACACACACTCTATATACTACCTCTTCCAGCTGCATGATAGATTGTGAAGCCCCAGCAGCATCCAGAGGAAGAATGTTATATGGAGAATAGATTTCTTTCTTCTCTTGGACATCTCTAGCAGCCGCAATAATCTGCTCCAAAGAATAACATTTGACAAATGCTTAAGTTTAAGCCATCAAACTGTTAATAATTCAGAAGGAACAGAACATGACAAATGCAGCATAATAGCAACTTTCAGAACAAGCTAAAGTAAGACAATTAGAAACAGAATTACCTCTGGAGCAACTTCTTCGACTTTCTCAGTCTTATTAACAGCACAAAGCACTTCAAAAAGAACCCCAGCTGTCTGGTAGGCTTTGCCGAGTTGAGCTCTGCCAACGAATTTGAACCAGCATGCCAATTAGCAGACTGAATAACTTTTTAGGTGAACAACAATCACACCAAAAAGAAATAATGAAATTGGGAAGAAAATCAAATTATTGAAGTACCGGTCTGCTTGCTCCCCCTGGTCCAGCGCTCTAACATAATGTTCATAGTACTGCTGATAATAGCTTTCTATTTCCCGTGCATCAGTCTTCTTAACCCGGGAAGCAAGACTAGATGCGTTGTCCTGTCAAACAATAATGTAATTCAAAACAGTTCTTCTGATTTCTCAAGTAAACTATGTCAAAGTTCTGAATGAAAAACTTTATTGATGTAATTAATTACTGATTTATAGTCGGATAATCTGATAGAGCCTGGACTTTAGAAATTTAAATGAAGCATTTCAACGAACAAGGAGAAAGCAACAGATGGTTAGTAAGCAGGAAAATAGACACCACCCGTCAATGATAATAGAATCCAAGGGGACTCGCCTTCTGGTCAATATTCCTTTTTCCTTACTGTACTCCCTCGCAGAGAAATTGCTTCTTTCTCATGGCGGGGGCAAAATGGGAAACAAAAAGCCACAACAGTAGCAAAAGGGTGTCAAAGAAAATATACGTATGACCCCATTTGTTCATCACCTTTGTCAACTATTTTCAAACGCTACTGCCGTGCTACCATTTAAATGAGTTGTGAACTTGCAATCGTGTCATCAGTTTAATATATTTTAATAAATTTTTTAAAATATTTAACATAATATTACATATTCAAACAGTCATCTTCTTTTATTTATAAGAAACAAATAAATTTTTTGTCCAAATATGGTTAACGCAATCCTTTTAATATAAAGCAAATATAATAAGTTTATACAGTTTGAAATAGGACAAGTATAGTAAAATTTTAATGGATGAAAAATGAGTAAGCAATCGTGTTATAAAGTGATTCGCATGTTTGAGTTCTAAATTATAAATCTATTAAATTTCGAATCTAACACTATTTTTATTTTATTATTAAACGGGTGAGAAAAATATAATATAATTAATATTGTCACCTCTAACTTTTTTTTAATATAAATCTGAAAACATATTAAACTGAAAAAAAAAAGAATTACAAAAGTGTCATCAACAAGAGAATAATAAGTTATAAAACAATACTTAAATAAAAATTAAAAAAAATGGTTTTTTTATATGTTTTATCTATCATTATTATTTTGATGCTTATATTATAGTAAATTTCCAAATTGAGTGCATTGACTTGAGTGATTATGTGGCTCATATCATTAACTGCAAGATGATCGCAATTAACTTTTAAATTGGGACCATCACAACCCGAACATATCATGAGCTAATAAGAATACAATTATTAATCATCATTTTGTAGTTAGCACACTCGCAAGACTTGTCAGTCACCTTTCGTAATTCTAACGTCAGTCACTTCCAGGACTAGAAAATTGCATGTCCTCTCTTGTCTAATTAATTCATAAATTATTAAGAAAAAAGAAATCGCCAACCATAATTAAGCCAATCCAAAGTAGTATTTTAAGTGCAAATGAAGTACCCTCTCTAGTCTTTGCAGTAGAGATGTCTTGAACTGTCTCACACCACGGCCACTGGAGCTCGGGTCCAACCTATGCGCTTTCTCAAATGCATAGAACCGACCTTTTATTTCACCAAAACAAACAAAACGCAAAAGGAACTTTCAGAAATTATATATAAAATGTAATTAATGTATCATGTAACGTGACTCGGAACCAGTAACGTACAGAGATAGGCAACGCGAGGGCGTTCACTTTCGACTTCGGTGGCAATGCGAAGGATGGGGGCGATGGAGCCGAGTGAAGATGGAACTACCTCATTATCAAACACTTCCGTCGAGAATGTTGTCATGGCGGCGCTTCTCGACGGCCGCCTCGTCAGCCCCGCATCCAAATTCGACATTTTCTACCTACTGCTTGATCCCTATATTTTTATCATCACCAAACAAACACATACACTCTAGAAATTAATTCAAACGTTTTTTTCTCAGCAAACAAATACAAGAAATGATACTGGCTAGAATAGTAATTCAACGTGTACAAATTTCTCCGCA
The DNA here is from genome assembly GCA_030449075.1 of Murraya paniculata. Taxonomy (NCBI): domain Eukaryota; kingdom Viridiplantae; phylum Streptophyta; class Magnoliopsida; order Sapindales; family Rutaceae; genus Murraya; species Murraya paniculata. Next base: position 198,582 of record JAEVFN010000093.1, on the reverse strand, counting down.
AACAAACACAAGAACTGAAACTAGCTAGAAAATTAATTCAACGTGTTTTAATTTCTTGGCAAACAAACACAAGAAATGATACTGGCTATAATATTAATTCAACGTGTACAAATTTCTCCGCAAACAAACACAAGAACTAAAACTTGCTAGAAAATTAATTCAACGTCTTTTCTCGGAAAACAAACACAAGAAGTTAAACAAGGTACAAATTCGCTCAAAGTGTTTTCTCGGAAAATAAACACAGGAAATGAAGCTTAGCTAGAATTCAATTCAATGTTTTTTTCTCGGGAAATTAGCACAGGAAATAAAAACTAAGCTAGAAATCAATTCAAAAGTGTTTTCTCAGCAAACAAGCACAGGAATTAATTAATGAAACTACCTAGAAATTAATCTAACGAATTTGTTTTCGCAGCAAACAAACAAACAGAGAATCTACTGCTTGAATAGAAATAAAGCTCCTAATTATCTAAATGAGAATATATATATGTATGTATGTATAAAGGCAAAAGAAATTAAACTCGAAATGATTCCGCAGTTATACAAAAATTTATTAAGTAGTGATTCCTTATGTAGAGAAAATTTTCGTTTGAATTAATTTCTCAGCATACAAACAGTGCACAACAAATGAAACTAAAACCTGAATTCTAGAAGAATCTGTTACTACTCAAAACAAGTTTTCGTTGAAATAACTTCTCCTGATGAGGTTAGAAAATTTTCCTTAGAAATAATTTTCAATAATTTTCTCGGGAAACAAGCACAAGAAATGAAACTAATTAAAAACAAAGCTTACGTACGTCTGATCTAAATTAGGAGTAAGGCAAAACAGAAAATGAAGCTCCTAATTAAAATCGCCTTCGCCTGAAATGAAATATCTATAAGAGATTATAAGTGTAAACAAAAAGCAAAAACAAAGGAAAGAGAAAATTATACCAAACGAGTGAGAGATCGAGAAAGAGAAAATGAAAAATGGAAAATGGAAAAAATTGTTGTGGTGTTAATGATTAATTAACCTTGTCTAAGGAAAGACGAGAGGCAAAATTGTTCTGAGCGAGTGAGGGGAAATTAATAAATGGGGAGAGAGAAACACGCAGCGCGGGAGAGGCGAGACTTAACCAAATTCTGCGATTGTTTTTGTTGGATTGACACGTGGCGAGGAACCAACGGCTTGATGACTGTGCAAGAGAATTGAGGTGGAGGTGCGCCTTTTTTGTTGGCGATGGTTTTGGGTTTGTTTTTTCATTTTTGAAAGCTTCTTTACGGGCCGCCACGCGAGATGATTGCTTGGATGTCCGTTTTTATTTCTTCATTTTGTATTATGTTTGTTGTCAAATGTCAATGGTGTGTGATTGTCATTTGGTGGGACCGTTTTGACCTTTGTCTGACATGGCGGAATCTGGTTGGATATGAGGGATCTGGAGTTCGAGATCGTTGAATCAATCAGAAGATGGGAAACAATCGACTTAACGGAATTTCAATTGTAAGGAAACTAATACTGTTACTGCTGTTTAGAGCGAATTTTGCGACCAAATGATTAAAGGCGAATTTTGTAATTTCCTTTCTTATTCAATTTTGTTTTGAATGGGGCTATCTTTTTTTTTTTTTTGGAAAGGAATAGGGCTATCTAAATTGTCTAAGTTTCTCTCTACACCCATTTTAAAAATAAATTCATTATTAAAATTTTAAAATTTTAAAATCTCAAAATTACCTTCACTAGTCTCTTTCTCTAAATCCCTAACAATAGCATATTCTCACTTTATTCTCATATTTTATAAACTAAACATTTAATCTTACTCTCTTTTAAATTAATTATTTTTTTAACTTTTCTTATTATACCATAATCTATATTTCCTACTTTTTATATATAAGAATTTTTTTTTAATATTCATTAGCTTTTGTGTTTGCTAAAAATTAATTTCTTCATATTTATTAACTTTCACAGCTGATAAAAATTTGTTGATATTTATTTTTAAATAATGGGTTTTGTTCATCTTAATTAGTGATACCAATTATTTGCAGCTAAGATAATATATTTGAATAAACTGATGAAAATTCATGAAATTTAGAAGGGAAAGAGAAAAAACGGTTAATTAAGTGAATTTTTTTCAAAAATTATTTAGATAATAAAATTTTTAATTAAAAAAAGGGTGTTTAAAGCAAATTGATAGGTTCAAATAGTCCACCCTTTTATTTTTAATTTGTAGTATTATATAAGTTATTGTTATAAAATCCAAATAATGAAAACAATATATCACCTGATTTATTTTTATGATTTTAAATTTTTATTCGACCAATTACATTGGGGTACATTATTGTACAAGTCATGTTGTATTCAAGTTGTATACTAACATAATTGTGCAGTGAGACAAGTTGAAATCATTATATTGTAATATATATATATATATATATATATCTAAACAAGTGGTGCTCAATATAAAAGACAGATTTGCTTCTAAATATAAAACTAGGCATTTTTTTATTGTAATTATTACACTCTACGAATATTTTACAATTTAGTATCTACTATAAGATACATAATAAGGGTTTGAAATGAAACTAGAAAAAATATTGATTGTCAATTTTTCTAAAGTTCATAATATAAAATGTAAACAATAGTAGAATTATTCTCTTAATTAGTTGTCACATCAAGTAAGAATTAATAATTGCAAGTTATAAAACCCACTGTAGAAGTAAAAGTTCAATCATCAATATTATCTTGCTAAATATTTTTTAAACAGTTTTATTTACCTAATTATTCGAGTTATTCTAGAGAAAGTAGGAGTTTAAATTTAAATTTTATTCGCCCCACAATTTCTAGTAAAATTAATTATTCAAAAATAACATCAATATCATCAGCTCAATCCGCATCAAAAAATGCATAAGCCATGCCCCATGGGATGGCAATGGGCTGCGCCTTGAGCCTGATTTTTATTAAGAAAAAGAATATTAATTTTTTTTTAATATAAAGATTTGCCCATTAGAAATTGTGTTGAAATAAGTTTTGAAGTTTAAAGGCTGAAAAAAGGTAAATATAGTACTGTATGTAATTGAAACGAATTTGTAAATATAGTAATGTATGTAATTGAAACGAATTTGTAGTCAAGTATAATAATAATGGAAACAAATTTGTGATTATACATATAAATGGAATCAATATAGTTATTGATGGAAACAAATTATATTTTTATTGCAATTTGCAACAACCTTTTCTATAAGGAAAAAAATATTTTTAATTGAAACCATATGGAAACAATATTAATTATCAATACAAATAATGGGAATAAATTTGTGTGGTTCTATATAAATGTATTGTCGATACAAATAATGGAAACATATAAGATTTTACAATTAAAATATCATTAATATTATAAATTACATTAGCTATTGTAAGATAATTGAGTATATTATAATTAAAGTATAAATGAGTATTACCACTGATGTTTTAAAATAAGTAAAAATCTCTCTGTTGTTACAACGATGTTAACTTTATTTATAATTTTACTATTATATCCCTTGTCATGAGAATTGTTTACACCCCTATATGGTTAAGAATCGAATTTTTTTCAAAAAAAAAAAGAAAAAGAAAGAATTGATCCATAAATATATTTTTGCCTTACAGCAAATGAGGCATAAATATAGTTTTCCCTTACACGCAGAACTAGCAATCAAACGGATATTTAATAATTTCATTGCGGAAGAGTGAAGGATTATTAGTCATGGTGGTTTATTCTTTAAAGTTTGTTTACTAGTTATGGAAAATTTTGTTTATCGAGTCCTAATCTATATCTTAGCTGAATGTTACTACCGATCATTAGATTTTTTCAAAAAATTATTTTCGGATTCAATGAGAAGGAAGAGGATATGATTATTTGGGAATTAAAATGGGTGTTATTAGTAAAACAATAATTTTAGCAATAATCACTGATAGAAGCACAAACAGTTTTGCACAAACTAATGTGCATAAACTAACATAACATGAAGAGATTTGCTAAAAAATGACAAAAGTTATTTTTTTTTTAATTATATAGACCCATGATGGTTTTAAATAATCAATCTCATTATACCACATAGTTTGTATACATTTGTTTGTAGAAAGTGGCTGTGGCTCTTTCATTACTCTAATTTTAGTGCTTTAATTAATGGGTGCATTCAGAATAGGGTTTTATGAGATTATAGGGCTTCAAATAAAAAACTAACTAAACTTAATAGTTAAGACTATTGACACCCCTTAATTTATCTTAAAAAATTCCTACTATATTATAATTATATTTAAGGACAAATATAAACAGAATTAACTCCACTTGTATTTTTTTCTTTCTCGTTTTTTTTCTCTTTTTCTCACCTACACAATTGATTAAAACAATATCTTTTTCTTTCTTTTTGGTATTAATTGTTTTTATTTTTGGGAAGCTAGAGTTTTTGGTTTTCTAGGAAGAGAAAGTTTGAGAAGATTAGATATATCAAAATTACATATTTGTATTTTTCTTTTAGCATAAAAGGGAGCATTTTATTCTTTTTTTTTTTAATTCTTTTAAAGAAGGGGAGATTATAAGCTTGACCAAAGTACTGTGGGCACATGCTTAATAATATGATTGGGCATGAATTGATTTGGGTCGGGTTTTAGATTAATCCAAATCAAGTTAGAAAAATTTGGGTCTAACCTAAACAAGTGCAAATATTTTTAACTTGTAAACCAACCCATTTGTGTTTGATTTGAATTTTATGATCAAAATATTTTTTGTTTTGATAAATTCAATTATATCAAAATTATAACAATTATTAATTGTCATACATATTAATGGACAAAAAAATTATAAATATTAAATTTTGCAATAACTATGGTTGTAGTTGATCATTTTGATGCTTTAACTAGCTATGTATTTGTACAAACATTAGTCATTGATGAATAGACACGAAATGAAGTAAAGTAAATTTTTCATCATTGATAATAATTTTTTTCATTATTTTTACTTACTTATAACTAAAATTATAATGAATTAAATAATATTTGAAAAATTTAACATAAAATTTGTTACCAATAACAATTGCGATAATCTTATCACTAATTTTTTGGCTTTTTTATCAACATTGTTCACAAGTAAAAAGTGATAAAATAATCTGAAAAATGTAAAATTAGAACTACCTTACTTTCCTTTATGGCTTTGTCACTAGTTCTTTAGCTTTTTCTTTTCTTTTTTTGTTTTTCTTTGGCACTAAAACATCAAATTATCATGCTACAATTCCATTCGAAATCCATTGTGATGACCTGAACCCAGTTGCATTAAATAGAACAACCATAGTTTCTTGCTAAAGTTTAGCTTTCTCCACAAAACTCTATTACTGTAATAATATCATATTCATGGTACGTGATGGGCCTAGTTGAAATTTATTTAGAGGGCGTTTTAGCTTTGGCCAACTTGCATAGCTCGCCAAGCAATCTAATCTGCTAACTTCATTTGCCAGCAAATGACAACAATGTGGACTAATGTCCGTAAATAGGTTAACTAGACCCAAACCACAGTCAAATGGTTTATCGCATAAAGCCCAAACCCAACCCCAATTTTATTATTTACCCAACCCAAACATTTAATTTGGTTAGAGTTTGGGTAAAACTATAGGTAGTGGGCTTTATACTGACTGCTAATAAGATATATATATATATAAAGCAGTGATCTTACAACCTTACCTTGACATATGATGTATCCGGTGTATCAAGAGCTTTTAACATGATAATACTTGTACAATCCTATACTCTTAAAAGTTGGTTGAGTCTTCTCACTTGCTTCCTTGATGGCATTTCTCTAGGTCTCCCTTGCCCATAAAACATGGAATTTGTAAGACTATTTGATAAATTAAGAAAGTATTTCGAACACAAGTGGACGCACTTAGCTCCTAAGAATAATATGATTTTGGAATAAAAGTGAAGAATCTCCTAAAGAAAAAATGGAAGCAACCATGATCAACTTCAATTTTTTATAATTTTCTCACACTTAAAATTCTTTTGCAATGAGATGCAATGGTTACTTTTGCAAGACAATTAGTACAAGCTAAATACAGATGCTCCTACAAAATGGTCAGAGGGTTTAATGAGAATTGGAGCTGTGGCTACTGGTCAGGAATTCCAATTTACTTGCAGGAAGTTTTTTATTGGTAATGTGGAATTTGTAGAAGCAGAAGCAGTTTTAGGGGGAGTCAAAATGGTTAAAGATACTGACTTATATCCTTTGGTTGATCTAATTATTGGAAACCTTAGCAAAAAACATATTGAATGGATTATAGACTAAATTAAAGACATCAAAACTGACACAAATCAAGTTATTACTAAGTATAGGGGCGGGTATTAAACCCATAACTAATGGTTTAACCCAAACTAAGTTAAATGGTTTGAGTTAGGTAAATAGTAAAATTGGGTTGAATTTGCGTTTTGTACCATAAACCATTTAAGTATGGTTTGAGTTTAGTTAACCTATTTATGGATATTCCTTCACACATTTGTGACTTGATGGCAAATGATATTACCAAATCAAATTACTTGGCAAGGTAGGGGAGGGCATTTGAATCGGTATTTTGGGTTCGGTTCAATGCAGGTTAACCTGTGAAACCCGAACAGGATAAAGATCGGGTTGAAGCTTTTTTTTTTTTTTTTTTTAAGTTAAGGCTTTTAAAAATTAAAATATATATATTAAAAAAATTCTCTCACACTATTCTCTCGACTCTCGTTACCCCTTCTTGCTGTCACCCTTAGTATGCCCAAAAGCAAATACCTAAACACAAGACCCACGAGGCCATGACTACACAGCCGCAAGCCCACTGCCTGCAGCTGTCCAGCTCCAACCGACGCCCATCGCGACTGTTCACCTTAGCATGCTCGCCATCAACAGTCAACATGCCCTCAACAGTCATCATGCTTGCAGCTCGTAGCTGTTCACCTCGCGGCTCACGTACCCCCACACGACCACACTTCGCCGACACTGTCGCTTCCGATTGATCCACTCATCAAGGTCAGTCCACACTCAATAGTCAATAGTAAGTGGGTTAGTTCACTTAGTTGTTGTTGTTGTTATTAATTAATTAATTAATTAAATTGTGTTGTTTGTTTAATTTAGGATATGTTGATTCCTAGTTATTCTTATGATCATTTACAGTATAAAGTGGTGAAACTAATATTTTCTTCATTCGATTTTGAGATGTTTGATCCAAATATCAGGTTTAACTTAACTGTTTTTCGGCAAAGTTATATTGATTCCCAGTTGCTGTTGTTGGCGTTAATTAAATTGTGATGTTTGTTCAATTTAGGATATTATAGCATTATGAAATTCTGAGCTTTTGTAATGAGAAGCCATTTTCTGCTATAAAATCATAAGTGGGTGTCGAAATAGGATTTGTTTTGGTTAGAGCATCCAAATCCTCAATAGATTATTATTTCAACTAATTCAATTGTGATGTTTCTTTAAGATTTCTTAGTTTTGTTATGTTTATACTATATGTTGAGTCTGATGACTGATGCTATGGATTTATGATTTCAGATGTTTGAAACAAATGGTTCAAGAGTTCGTGACAATATCCAATCTACTGAATCTGATGAAGTTAGTGATATGTCACCAACAGCTACTGAAGGCCAATCCAAATCGAAGAGGAAAAGGCCATCGAGGACGACATCAAAACCACCTAAGCCACGAAAAGTGATGGCTCCAAGATCAAAGGTATAGAAGGATTTTAGTAGATTGCTAAAAGATTATAGCCAGTGCAAATGTAACTATTGTGGCCAAGAATATTCATGTAAAACTACTGAAGGGACTAGCAGTTTATCAAACCACTTGAAAAGGTGTTTTGAATATGAAAGCTATCTACAAAATCAGGCACCTTTAACTCAAGAACCTAATGGTGCTAGTAATGAAGATATTGGTCAGGTTGTAGTTAGGGGATTTAATCAGGAGGTTGTTAGAAGGGCAACTGCTAAAATGATTATTCTTAATGAGTTGCTATTTTTGCATGTGGCGAATTCTGGATTCAAACATTTTTGTAGTGTTGCATGTCTTAGGTTTGTTGTCCTTTCTCGTAGAACCATTACTTAAGATATCTTTGACATATTTTTAGCTGAAAGGGCTTCATTGAAGAGTTTATTATGTGATAAGAAGCAAAAAGTCTCTCACTACTGATATTTGGACTTCCATCATGTTGGCTAGTTACATGGTGATAACAGCTCACTTTATTGACCAAGATCGGTAGTTATGCTAAAGGATAATTAGTTTTAACATAATTTCTAATCATAATGGGGAGACGATTGGTAAGCAGCTCGAGAAATGTTTGTTGATTGGGGTATAGAGAGGGTGTTCATAGTCATTGTGGATAATGCAAGTGCAAATAAGGTTGCATTAGCTATTTGACAAATAAATTGAAAACTTGGAGAGATGATGCATTGGTGTTGAATGGTGACTTTATGCATGTACACTGTTGTGCACATATTATGAATTTTATTGTTAATGAGGGGTTGAAAAAACTAGACGACAATATTATTAATATCCATAATGCTGTGAAGCATGTGAGATCATCCACTACGAGATTGAAAGCATTTCAAATTTGTGTAGAGCAAGAAAGATTTTGGGCCAGAATGGTCAGCCTTCTAGAGGAAGTGTGGTTTTAGATTGTCCAACTAGGTGGAATTCCACATATAACATGTTGACGACAACATTGAAGTTTAGATTGACATTTGATCGAATGGCAAATGAAGATAAGCTTTATGATGCTTATTTTTGTGAAGAATAAATTGGGAAGAAAAAGGTAGGGCCACTAGGAAGTTATGATCGGGATAATGCTTGTCGAATGGTCAAGTTTTTTAGGATATTTTATGATGCCACATTGGCAATTTCTTCTTTTCTGAGGGTGACATCTAGTATTTGCCACAATGAGTTATGCAAAGTTGAAAAGGCTCTTAATGTAATGGCAGACAACCTTGATCTGCATAGTAGTATGATAGCATGTAGCATGAAGGAGAAATTTGAGGAGTATTTGGAGGGGCCTTTGGAGATAAACAAATTGTTAATTGTTGCTTCGGTATTAGATCCATGGGAGAAAATGAACTTTGTAACACTTTGCTTTGAGACTTCATATGGCAAGGATAGTGTAAAATGTGCTAAGATGAAAAACATGGTGAAACCAACTGATAGTGCAAGTGCAAGTGTTACTGTTAGTGCTGGTAGTGGACTCATTTTTATGGATGAAGAAGATGAGGTATTTGAGGACCTTTTCTCTAAATACATCTAGATAGTTACCATCACTAGAGATCACATAGAATTGTCAAATGAGCTAAATTTTTACTTGATGGAGTCGGTTGAATACCAAGCACCTAATGCATTGGGTGCTCCGTTTGATATTTTACTATGGCGGAAGGTTAATAGTTCGAATATTGAATTTTGTCGCAAATAGCAAGAGATGTGCTTGCCATTCTAGTATCTACAGTTGCATTTGAGTCCGCCTTTGGCACGGGAGGTCATATTTTAGATGAATATAAGACTCCTATGACTCTTGATATGGTGGAAGCATTGATACTATCACAAAATTGGTTGCGATCTTGACTTTTTGTGGATTTAACAACAAACCTTCAAGCGCTGGTTGAGGAAAACTAGTTTATAGATGCTCTTACATAAGGTATAAATATTAATAATTACTTATTTATTTTTAAGACTTGTTTGCTTTAAGAGTTATTTACTTCAAGTCTTTTTATTTCGTGTAGAGCTTCATAAATCAACACAAGCCGACCATTTAAGTGTTCTAATATGAAGATATTTTGTTGCAACAGTAGGTATGCAACTATGTATATTGATTTGGATCAAACACAGTAATTAATTACACATAAGGCATAGTTATAATGCAAAAAATGGTACTAGTAGTATTGAGAATACACATTGGTAAGGCATATTGAGTGATTCTACTAAATGTCGATTAATTTTTTTTTTATCTTTCTGCATAATGGACTGATTTGCTTCATTTTCTATTTGTTGTTGCTTGATTTGATTGGTGATGGTTAATTATTACTAATTGGGAGGTGTTATCCTAAGTGTTGATGGTGTTGGAGATGGATTATTAATCTTGTTTGTCATGTGGGGATGTGTTCATGGAGATGAAATTATTAATCATGAATTCCATTTTGATTTTTAGATTTGTAATTTCAACAGCTTTAATGTACTTGACTACATGTTTTATGTTTTGTTAAATTTAAGAAGACTTGTTGAAATGTAGTTAAGGATACTTGGTAGTTGATATTTGTTGTTACGAATGTTTGGATTTCAGATTTTGGGATTTTAGGTGGCTGCTGGCAAGAATTTTTTGGATTAAATTGTTCCAAACTATTCTAACCCCAATTAACCCGATTTTTTGGAGTGAACTATTCTAACCCAAATTACCCGAATATTTGGAGTGAACTATTCTAACCCAAACTAACTCGAAATAACTTAAACCAAAATTTTAACCCAAATTACCAACCAAATCCAATCCGAATTATGAACCCAAATCGAAGGTTTGATTCGGTTCGGGTTTACGTTTTCAACTCAATTGGGTTCAATTCTTCAACCCAATCGGGTTGTAACCCAAACCGAAACCTGAACAACTAAACCGAAATCCAATTTGCCACCCCTATGGCAAGGTATCCAAGTTGGCCAAAGCTAAAATGCCCATTAGATAAATGTCAACTAGGCCCATCATGCACACTGAATGCGATATTATTATAGAGACAGAGTTCTATCAAACGTCAAACTCTAAGAAACTATGCTTGGTTTGTTTAATGAAATTGGTTTAGGTCATCATAAAGGATTGATAAAGGATTTGTAATGGACTTCTAGCACAATAATTTGATGCTTCAGTGCTAAAAGAATAAAATTAGAAGAAAAGAAAAGAAAAAGCCAAAGAATTAGTACTAAAGCCGTAAAAGAAAGCAAGGTCGTTTTATTTTGGACAAAGATGCTGCTGCTGATTATTTGATTACCTTTTACTTGTGAACAATTTTGATAATAAAGCCAAAAAATCAGTGATAAAATTATCACAAATTTATTGTAATTGATAACAAATTTTTGTTATATTTTTCAAATATTATTTAATGCATCATATTTTTAGTTATAAGGATGAAAGATAATAAACAAAAATTCTCATTAATGATGAAAAATTTACGTTATTTTATGTTATGTCCACTCGTTAATGACTAATGTTTGTACGAATACATTGCTAGATAAAACATCAAAATGATCAATTACAGCCATTGTTAATGCAAAATTTAATATTTATAATTTGTTTATCCACTTTTTTTTTCATATTTTAACATTTATTTAATAATTAATATGTATAAAAATTAATGATTATTATAATTTTAATATAGTTAAATTTATATTAAAACAAAAAATATTTTGATAATAAAATTTAAAACAAACCTAAATGGATTGATTTAAATTAAGTTAAAAATATTTAGACTGGTTTGGACTAAATCTAAACTTTTTTGGTTTGGTTTAGGTTGACCTATGCCTACCTCCATGAATCGTGTGCTTAGAACCTTTTCAAAGTCTTGTGTCTTTGAGTCTCTGCAATTGAAGTGTCTATGATTCCTCTCTCATCACAAGCTAAAGTTCCATATATTTATTACAATTAATGGGGATCAGTAGACGTCAATGGATTGCATCTCATTTTGCAGGTATGCTAATGAAAGTGCAAGTTTGCGTTCAGGAAGACCACACTAGGAACCACTTCGGAAGGTATATTCCCTAATTAAATGAATTTTTTTTTTTTTTCCTTACGTGATGCTTCTTGTTGATTTTATGAATATTTAAGTTGACAAATGATGATAAATATTGAATGCTCTACCAAATAGAGGCTTGGCTTGTCAATTATGTAACTGAGGTGAGAAGTGGAGTATGGGGAGAATAATTTTTCTTGTACTTTTTATTTTCTATTTCTTGCTGCCCTTCTCATTTCGCGAGAAAACTTGTGTGGGACTGAGGTGGTAAAACAACCCAATATTGCTCTGTTATGTAATAGAGTAGTGAGTCTTATAATAGAATCAATAGTGAGTTTGAATGTGGAACTCATTAAATTTAATATTAAAATATCAGTGGATTCAATGATGAGGCCTACTATAATAGAGTATCATATTAAGCTGGTGGGACAACTGCAATAAATTTTTTTTCCTTTTTTCACATAAAATAGTTGAAATAATTCTTATTTTTCATATTCTTGTCATCTTTATTTGGTTCCTAACAAAATCATATAGAAAGATTAAAAATAATTACAATAACCTGAAAGGAATTTGCTTCAAAAGCTTTTTTTTCAAAAAAATATCGTTCAAAAGCTCTTGAGCTTTATGTTTCTTGATAACTATTCATGTTTTTTTAATTAAAAAAACGATTAAAGGCTGTCATTAAAGGCTATGTTTCCTGCTTTCATCAAACATCAAAAAGTGGAAAGTGGAGGGTATAAAACTGGACGGAACTTAAATAATGACTGTAATATTCTTAATGATCAACAATAATATTCTTAATGATATATTTGGGAAATTAAATAATTAACAGTAATATTGTTAGTATTTTTTAAAAATAAAGTTTGATGGAATTTTATAAGAAAGAGAAATAGAAGATGGCACAGTCAGAAGGACATAAATCTCAAAAAAAGCATATAACTAGAGACAAGTTGAGGAGCAATTAGAAGAAAAACTAACGAAGAGAAATAACCAAAATAATGTAAATAAATAGATAGAACTTCTGAACTTTGAAACGTAAAGCCCAAACCATGCTGTCAAAATACTCCAAAGGAAGACCAACCACCACAGCATCCATGCAAAACAAAAGGCAGTACAGCCCCAAACAATGCCGCACCATGAAGCCAGAAGTAAAGGATCCTGACAACGTCAAGCAAATCAAGAAAGCTAAGCAAACAGAAAACCATATACGAGAAAAGAAAGCAGAACCATATACGAGAAAAGAAAGCAGCCCACAATAGCATAACAAACAGCAACGGCGGATTCAAAAAAACGATTTATCAGAGCTAAATTGCATAATAACAATACGTAAAAGATTGAAGTTTTATGGGTTTATAATTTTATGGAAGTTATTTTAATAGATTTAACAGGCTAAATTTAATAATGGTAAATCAATCATATGAGTTACGATGGACATTTACTTTTCTAATGGGTAATTTTTAGAGACTTCTCTGAGGTTTAGTGTATTGACAGTCTGATAGAAAGTATCCGCGTAATTACAGGGACTTCTCATAACATTAATACAAAAATACGTACAACGTTAGTATAAAGGGCAAACATGTAAAAGTGAATTTAAAATTTAAACAAAAGCAAAATTCAAACAAAACTTGCTTGGATGTCTGAGAACTGGAGGTATAAACTCACTATTACCCAGTTACAATCGTTACCTAGAGGACAAATGAAAACGAATTTTTTCAGAAAATGTACTCCTCATCAAAACACAGCTTACACAACAAAACCCAATTTCATTTTCATCATTGGCGAAGAAGCAATCACTGATCTATTTTCTGAACTCTGCCCGATGGGTAATATATATCTTTATTCATATGAACTGATGGGTAATTGAATTCACACCAATATTACAACTTACATAAAGAGACTAAAATACCCATTGGATAAAAAAAAATTACATTCCATACAAAAAAAAAAAAATTACATTGTCCTGCCAATATTACTGTTGTAAATAAACGGTAATATTTTCAGCAACAACACTTATAAATAGAGCCTTTTGCAGGCTCAATAAATCACCATAGCACAATTTCTTCTTCTTCTTCTTCTTTTAAAAAATTCTTAAAAAAAAATCTTGTGCTATAATTTTTTAAAATCATCAAGTCATCACCCATTCAGTTCAACTCATCAACAAAATCATTCAAAAAAAAAAAAAAAAAAGCTCAAACACTGCCTAGAAGCCATGGATTCTGAAAGCTCTAACACATTAAACAAATCAATCGTGCAACAAGTGTATGAGCCAGCTTGGAGGAACTTTGGTAATGGAAAGCTCATTAGGTTTTCAAACCGTATATGCAAATGCCGTATGAGAGCTGAAGTAAAGATATCTGAATCAGATGACAACCCTCACAAGCTTTACTGTAAATGCATGAACAAAGCAAACTGTGGGTACTTCAAATGGTGGGTTCCATAAAGGGATGATTTCAATAATGGAGCTGTGTTTGAAGGAAATATGACTGCAATTGTGAATGTTGATGCCCTACATGCTATTGAAGCTAATGTGAAGGAAGTGAAGACTATAGTAAAGATGCTACATAAATCTAGTTTTGGTGAAGGGGCTATGAAGATGATGATGTACTTGAATATAACATTCTTTATACTCAATCTACTAATGTCTAAGAAGCAATTTATGTAATCCTAGCTATGAAAGACTGTAGTAAAGTGTAGCTCTTCTAGCGCTTTTCGAATGCTATGTATTGGTACCTAAGAAGTATAATGTTTATGTCCAAGCTGGAAGCCTACAATATCAATGAAATCCAACCCTTGTACTCTTTAATTGCACTACTGCACTAGCATATGGTAGTTACAATAACAAGCAAATAATATAGAACATCAGGCATAATAAAAGCACAAGCCCCTGCTCAAGCTACTTCATAACTGACATCCAATATTCATTCCAACAACAAAACAACAAACACCATAAAAAGCAAAATCAGATCAATAGCAAAAACCATAATCAATAACACAAACAATTATACTTTAACTTTTAATTTTGTATGCATTTCAACAGTAATGACAGTATCAAATGACATCAATGGCTTAATTTTTTCAGCCTATACAAATCAGCAGTAGATATTGTATAGAGTATATATTGCCTGGTCAAGCATGTGTGTTTATAAGTATCTCAAGTACAAAATAGACAAAAACTCAAACTTATATCTATGGCTGAGTGACAAAAAGATGATGCAACATCTTTATCATTTTAATGCTTATAATTTAAGGTGATGCATCATCTAATCCCTTAAAAAAATTTATTAGATGGGACTAGCTTGGCTTCTACTATCTTCACTCCATAAGTACAATTTGATGTTTTCAATGCTGTTGAATGCATTAGTTTACTACTGATCAATCTTGAGTAAGTTGTCCTCCATAATTAAAATAAACAAATTAAAATGTAATTTGTGGTTTTTATTAAATCATAAAAAGAAAAGAAACAATTATTGTAATTAAACTAATGCAGTAATTGAATGTAAGTTAAAACATGTTGTCAAATTACATACCATTTCCATGAACATAATTCTGGGTGAGATTCACCGAACCAGTAGCAGTAGTAGAGCCTAATGGCTCTCTTTTATCCTACATGTTGACAATTAAAAAATGGATTACTATAACACAATTTATAATAAAAGCAAAATACACTAAAATTACAAACAATAAATAAATAACGCCTGATGGAATTCTTTTTCAGAAATTTCTTAGTTATTCCACTCATTAGCTTTACAACTTCTCACATTATGGCCCCACTCATCGCATTTAGAGAATCTCACATTATGGCCCCACTCATCGCATTTAGAGAACCTTACGCTTGAGCTCCTCTTAAATGCCTTCTTTTCACCAACCTCCATTTTCCTTTTGGTTTAAGGCCTACCAGCAACCCTTATGACAAGTGATGGTAACAAATTATCATGCAAAATTAAAGGCCATCTACTTTCATCAGGCACTAGATGCGGCTGGTGAGAATAAGTTTTTTTGAATACAGTTTTCTTCAATAAATGATGGACATAGTCATTTACGTTATATCTCATCGCATCAATGCAACACATGACATGCTTGCAAGGTAAGCATGATACATCCCACTCCCCACAATCACAGTGCTTGGTGCCTAGATCAACAACACACCTCTTAGAAATATCTTCCATTACTTCAAAGGTTTTTTCATGACTAAATATAACTGACAGTGATCTAGATTCGACCCTTGCTTCCATAACCTTCCTCCGAACAAGTGGAGGCAGCTCATCTTGCCAAGTGTTGGCCTGCTCATATCCTTTGTGTATCAAGATTATAATCTTCCTTCTAATCTCCTCAAGCATTCTCACAATTGGCATGCTTCTAAAGCTACTGATCCAATTATTAAATGATTGAGTCATATCATTTGTGACATGTGAACACTTGGTTTGTATGGGGAAGTAATGCTTAGCCCAACAAATCACTGGAATTTGCAACAGCCATTTGTGAGCAGCAGGGTTGATACTATGAATTTCAGCCATTTGGTGATTGAAATCAACTTGGTTTGCACTTCCACATGCAGCTCAAAATTCTTTTTTAGCAACATACCAGGAAACTTTTGTTTGAAGTTTGAATAAATGTGCCTACAGCAGTACCTTTTCAAAGCCTGAGGAAAAATCTTCTCAAGTGCATTCAATATCCCCTTCTGTCTGCCACTCATAAAGCAAAGATCCTCACCTCTATTATAGCCTATTTGCTCATACAATTTCTCTATAAAGTAAACCCAAGACTTAGTGTTTTCATTCTCTACTGCACACATGGCTAACAGATATATGCCATAGTTGGCATCTACACTAACAGCAGACAGCAAGACCCCTTTATACAGACCCTTAAGGTGACAACTATCTACACCTATAAATTGTCTACAACCTTCAAAGAACTCCTTTCTATTAGCAATAAAAAACAAAAAAAAAAAAATTAAAATGAGGATTTACACCACCACCTAACCAATCCTTTTCTAACGAGACTGTTGAACCAGGATTTGAGGATAAGATAGCATTCATGTACCTGAAGAGCTTTGTGAAGCTGGCCTTGTGATCTTGACCAAGCAGCTCCAAGGCTTTATTCTTGGCTTTATACAGTCTCTGATTGCAACATTTTATCCCATAATTTCTGAAAAGTTCTGAGCCAAGCACATCAATAGGGAGTTGTGTATTAGCTCTAAAAAGATGAAGGAATGTGGTTGCGATCCATGTTGATTTTGCTTCATAATTCTCATTGTTTCTCTCACAAGTATGTTCAGGCGTGTGAGTCTTGATCTGAAAATGTTTTTTGTTCCAATTTGGACTTGCATGTATCCTCCATGTGCATCATGGAGCTTCGCAATTAAGTGTGACCCTACTTTTTTCATTCTTCACCCTTTTAAGTCTAAAACCATCCTTTATTGCAAAGACTTTCACAACCTTTCTAAATTCATCAACTGTCTTGAACAATTGCCCAACTTTAAGTACAATATTTGTACCATCAGGAGTAAGCCCAAATCCACCAGAGTTTGCCTTGTAGTTGTAGGTAGCTGATACAATATTCTCATCATCACTAGCATCTGAATCTGCCCCACTATCATCAGCAAAATGATTATCATCAGCAAAATGATAGTCATCCAATCCACCATCCCACTCATCTTCATTACCATGATCAAACTCTTCGTCACTATCACCAGATTCCAAGCCATCAATATTAACTTCATCCTCGGCTTTATTCACACTATCAAGAGCATTTTTAGATCCACTAGACACATTAATGCCGCCTTCTGCAAAATTTGGTAGAGCTTCAAATGAATCTTTAATTCTAACAGTGGCAGTGGAGATTTCAGCATTTAAGTCAGGCAAGGTAAATTCATTTTCCGCAGCAAAGTCAAACCAATCTAGCTCAGGTGTATAACTAAAAACTTATCAGATGGAGTCTCTTTCTTCTTATTTTGCACCCCGAGAACATATTTTTTGTCTAGCTCAGTCTTGATAACAAACATTGCCCAAGAGTAATGCTTATTCCTCAACTTCTTGAATGCATCTTGCAGGTCTGAGTTAGTCTTCAAAGTCATATTTAATATTTCCCATGGTAGCAGCGCTTCGTACCTTACTTCTTTAGCTTCACATACAGGTAAATCAAAGCAAACATCCTTCACATCCTCCCACAACTTCTTCAATGTGTATTACTCTAGAATCACGTGTGAAACATTAAACATTTTACCACCTACAATAGCGTCTATGTCCATGTAAATTAAGCTGTAAGTCAAAGCCATTGCATATGGTCAATATAAAATAATAAATGGAAAAGAAAACAATGTGAAATGATTTCATCATTTAAAATTCATTAATATGCTCTATGTTATAGCTTCTTTAATGCTAATACCACGGCATAATGGTTTATGGGAATAAAACTCAACAACCCAAAGTACGTGCGCATTCAATACACTAGTATTTCAACAAGTGACAGTTCCATTAAACAATTAAAATCATTTAAACACCTCAACCACCAATCATTTAAACAATTAAAATCATGCCAGATCAAGATTATATGACGAAATTTGATTCTTGACATCAACTCATGCTATTATAAATGGAAATATGAAATGCGTACATCTTACACACAATGAACATAAAAAACAAATAAATCCCTCAGTTCATCTCTATTGCAGCATTAAAATACCACATTTGCTAGCACAACAAATAACATCTCTGCTCCAGCTCATTGTTCATTATTACCATTGCTTCTGCTCATTCTTCTTTTGAAACAAAACATATATGCATAAACTGAAGCTAACACATAACTCAAACTAAGTGTAATGGCCCCAAACTGAGCAATCGCATTACAAAGCAAACTGAAACTTATCTTTTATAAACTACATGCAGTACTTACGAAGCTCTTAGATTATTATGCAATAGCTCTTATCAGTCATTGCCCAGTAATTTTTTCAACTCAACACTAACAACCCCAAATAAAAACAACATCCAGCAACATATTCATTAATTAAAACAGACCCATTGTAATTTTTAGTCAACAAAAGCCGTAAGCCATTGATTCAAGCAAGCAAGCTGTATTTCAAAGACTAACCTCTTTTGCTATCTAATTCCAATCACGACAAACACTGGCCACCGGCGATAGTCACTTCGTGGAAGCTTTGGACCACCGCATGATGTCATCTCGGGCAGAGTTTAAAAAATAGATCAGTGATTGCTTCTTCGCCAACGATGAAAATGAAATTGGGTTTTGTTGTGTAAGCTGTGTTTTTTATGAGGAGTACATTTTATGAAAAAATTCATTTTCATTTGACCTCTAGGTAATGATTGTAACTGGGTAATAGTGAGTCTATACCTCTAGTTCTCAGACATCCAAGCAAGTTTTGTTTGAATTTTGCTTTTGTTTAAATTTTAAATTCACTTTTACAAGTTTGCTCTTTTTACTAACGTTGTATGTATTTTTTATTAATGTCAGGGGAGGTCCTTATAATTACGTTGATACTTTCTATCAGACTGTCAATACGCTAAACCTCAAGGGAGGTCCTTAAAAATTACCCATATGAATAGAGATATATTTTGGCGGCAAGGGTATTTTTGGATTTTCTGCTAAACCTCAGGGGAGGTCCTTAAAAATTACCCATATGAATAGAGATATATTTTGGCGGCAAGGGTATTTTTGGATTTTCAACAGTCAACTAACGGTTCACTTAACGGAATACTAATGTCAAGGGAGGTCCATGTACTTACGTGGATACATTTTATCAGACTGTCAATACACTAAACCTCAGGGGAGGTCCCTAAAAATTATTCTTTTTCTAATTAATGAGTGGGCATTTATAATTCTTGAAGTTTAAATTTTAGGGGTTCATTAGCTTATAGAGACTATTTTGATATATTTAACGAGGTCTAATTAAAAACTCAAGTAATTTTTCACTTTAATTTTAAAATTTATTTTCTCTATCACGGCTTAAGTCTCCACTAGTCACGAGCTGATTGGTCATTGTATATAGGAAAAAAGTATAAGAACATCTGGATCAAGGTATAAAATGGGCCTTATTAATAATGAATTAGTCTTAATTTTTTATGGGGCCCTAGGCACTCACTCATTTTGTCTATGCTTATAGCTATCATTGATCTTAGTATTCAAATAGCTTTCCTTTTAGAAAATACATTTTACATAATTAATCATTACGGTGTAAATTTGAATAAGTGAATCTTTTTTTTAGTATTATTATAAATCATTCCTAATTTAAATCATTCATAATGGTTTATGTTATGAATAATGATTGAGATCTTAATAATTGAGTTTCAATTTGAGTCATAACTATTATGTGTTATTCATTTTATTAGATAACGAACTTCATAGTTGATCAAAATAATATTTTATTATGCACTAAATAAATGATACATTAATTAATACTCAAGTTAAGATTTAAATGATGAGATACCTGATATTACTCTTTTAAAAACTCAATAAATCTTAAATTTAGACTCAATAGAGGATCGTATCTCCAATTTCCTGAATGAATGGACAAAAAGTCAAAATGTGGCGCCAATAAAATAATGTTAGACGTTTATATCTTATTACATTCCTTTTCATTGGCCACACCTACTGCACAACACTTCCCCAATATTTGCTCAAACAAATATTGAAATGCCCGCCACTTTCTTTCTTTTTAATCAATGAAAAACTTTGGACATTTTATTTGTTTTATATAGTCTTTATACTTGAATATACTAATTCTCTGCAAAAGAAAATGGAGCCTGAAATACATTCCATAGAGCTTATCAAACCGTCTTCTCCAACACCTCTTCACCTTAAAACCCACAAGCTTTGTTTCTTGGATCAATATCGTAACCATGCTTATTTTCCAATGGTCTTCTTCTATCCCGTTACTCATGATACAAATTTAAACCTTTCTAACGAGACCAATACTCCTCAGATTGTCTCAATAAGATTGCAACTGCTAAAGCAATCTCTGCCAGAAACCCTATCCCGTTTTTACCCATTTGCTGGGAAGATTGGAGACAATCTTTCGATTGATTGTAACGATGAGGGAATTTATTTTACCGAGGCACGATTTAAAAATCCTCTCAAAGAATTTTTCAACCGACAAAATTTCTCTACTCTAGTTTGACATATAAGTTTGTTCCATTTGATGCAAAAGAGCTAGGAGGCTCAATTTCAGGACTTCACGTAGCAAAGATACAAGTAACAACTGTTGCATGCGGTGGTATTGTCATTTGTGCATGTCTTTCACATTTGTTCGGTGATGGAGCAACGTTGTGCTCGTTTTTGAAGTGTTGGGTAGCCACTGCTTGCAACAACAATGAACAAGGAATATGTCCTAACAATGATGCTTCATGTTTGTTTCCTCAAAGTGAAGCTTATCCTAAAGAAGGAACCTGGCTCGCCATGTGCCCCCGATTTTTTGGCCACGGCAGATTTGTTACTAGGAGATTTGTATTTGATGCCAAAGCAATAGCCACCATCAAAGCCAAGGCAAGCAGCAGGACACGAGTGCAAAATCCAACTCCAACGCGTGTTGAGGCCGTGTCAGCTCTTTTTTCCAAAAGTGTGATGGCTGCTTTCAAAGCTAATCATGGTTCTCATGAACCAACTTTATTGACATATACAGTAAATTTGCGTAAAAAGGCCAAGTCCATATTGTCAGAATATTG
The DNA here is from genome assembly GCA_030449075.1 of Murraya paniculata. Lineage (NCBI taxonomy): Eukaryota > Viridiplantae > Streptophyta > Magnoliopsida > Sapindales > Rutaceae > Murraya > Murraya paniculata. Next base: position 177,192 of record JAEVFN010000093.1, on the reverse strand, counting down.
TATGGGAAACATCGTCTGGAATGCAAATGCACTATGCACAAATGAAGAAGCAGAGTTGGACGCGGAAGGCTTGGTGTGCAAGCTGAGGGAAGGAATAATGAAAATTAATGGAGATTTTGTGAAGAGTTTAAGAGGTGATGAAGGCTTTCTTAACCTTTGCCTAGCAATTAAAGATGAAAATGAAGTGTGTTCTAAGGCAAAAGAAAGAATTATTTTTAGCAGTTGGTGTAATTTTGGTCTATATGACATGGATTTTGGATGGGGAAAGCCTATGTGGGTGAGTGTTATTGGTTTAGATGGAAAACTTCCATATTTCTCAAATACAATCATTCTCCTGGATACAAGATTCGGTGATGGGATTGAAGCATGGGTGTATTTGCTTGAGGAAGACATGAATGTGCTAGAACGGGATAAACAATTGTTGGCACTTGCCACCTTGGATCCATGTCCTTTGTGGTAAGACTAGCAATATATTCTTGTGAGGATGTTTAATTAATCTCTATGTACGTTTTGGTGAATTAAAAGTTCAGTATAACTGATTATATATATATTTTTTATTTGAGATTTGTGTTTAGAGCGGAGTACTCAAATTGAATTTATTTATACTTATGCATGAGTATATATTCTAAGGCCATGTTTGACAATAGAGGATGAGGGAAAGGAGGTGAATTTAAAATCCTTAGTGCTTTCTTTTGTTTGGTTGGAATAAACTGACCGGAAATTAATCTCCACAGAAATTTAATATCTGTTGTAGTAAAGAATTCAGATTCTTCTTTGAGAAGGTAAGAATTTTGATTCCATGACTTAAAAAAAAATCCAAATTGTCATTTATAACCCTATAACATTTAAAAATATCCCATTTTAACCTTACTTAAAATTTAAAAGCTAAACCCCAAAATATTTTCTATCTCATTATTGAAGATAGCCAATGGGTCAAATCAAGGCCCACTATGGCCCATGGGCCAGCACGGCACAGGCCACCAAGTGAACGGGCCATGCCATGCCATGCTCAATTTTTTTTTTTTTAGGCTTGGCACGGCCCATGGCACGAGCCCACGCTTGCCATACTCAAGCCGTGCCGTAGGTTGTGCCCCAAAAAAGCTTGCCAACTTTTTTTTCTTTTTTTTTTTTTTTGCAAGCCCACATGCCTGACATAATTTTTCAAGCCAATCAGCCCATGCACGACTACTAATAACAATAATAATAATGATGATGATTATGATGATGATGATGATAATAATAATTTTATAACAACAACAACAACAATAATTTTTATCAAGGGAACAATTAACATTTCATCATCATTTTATCACAATTTCACAACTATAGATTTAATTTCACAACAATCAATTATAATACAACAATACATAAATTTAATTCCATGGAACAATTAGAATTTTTTTTAACTAAGACTTAAATTAATTTTTAAAAGCCCATGCTAATAAAATATAGTAAAAAAATTTAATTTCGAAATATTTGTAAAATCATAATATTTTATGTATACTTTTCATTAAAAAATTTTACTTTGATAGACTTTGGTCCACATGCTATTGATGACCCATGGGCCATGTGCTAGCCCACCAATGAAGCATACTTATTATGTGCCTTTTCGTGTGCCGTGTTTTGGCTCGTCTCTAATCGTGCTGTGCTTTTAAGGCCGACGTGCGTGTTGTGCAGTGCCACATGCTCTACCGAAATGTGCTCGTGTCGTGCCCGTGCCATGCCACGTGCCGCCTAGTCCGTTAGCCATCTTTACTCATGATTTCTTTCTAACCAGCAGCCCCCTCTTCAATTTTCTTCCCATTTTCACAGCTGCGCCGTCGATTCATCGGCCGCTGCCGTCAATTCATCAACCGCTGCCATCGATTCATCATAATTTCTAGGGAATTTTATGATTTTATAGATTTATTTACTTGTTGATATGTTGATATTTTTTTTGATTTATTGAGTTTATGATTTTGTTTGGTTACTAAGAAAATTATGGCTGAGTTATTTTATTTCATTTTTTTACTGAGCTAGAATTGATTAATTAATTATGGCTGAGTTTATTGAAGCAGCCTTGATTCGTGTGTTTGTTGAGTTTATTATTCTGTTTTGTTGCAGAGAAAATTATGACTAAGTTATTTTTGTTTTGTTTGTTTATTGAACTAGCCTTGATTAATTTCCCTTTAATTAGACTTGATTCAACCTAGATTTGATTAATTTCCCTTTATTTCATATTACAATTTTTTATTTTTTGGGTTTATTTGAGAGCCTCCAAGTTAATTTTTCACAGCTCAGAATTCTTTATGCGTGCTAGTAATTGTATCTATCTTGGTGGCGGAGTGAACCAAGCTTTCATTTGTTTCATGTTTTATTAATCGGAGGTACTTGTATGTTTATCTAGTAAGGTTTTTAGAGGTTGTAAAAGCAGTGTTAGAATCAAATCTCACTCACACTAGGGAAAACTAGGTATTGTCTCAGGTTGCAAACTGAGCACAAACCTAATGGTATCTTTATCCATCAGTCAAATTATACTAAGAAAATTTGAAACGTTTCAACATGGATAAAGCTTACCCATTGAGTACCCTACTGGTAGTCTGGTCTATTGATCCTAAAAACGATCCATTCCGTTCCAAAGAGGATGGTGAATAGATACTTAGTACAGAAGTACCATATTTAAATGTAATTAGTACTCTAATGTATTTAGCACAATGCAATCAACAGGATATAGCATTTTCTGTTAGAGTAATGATGCAGCCACAAACTCTTGTACAAACTAAATTTGTACAAACTAATTTGGCATTAATTCATTGGTTGAAAGAAAATAATAAAATAATGAAAACAAATCATGTGGACCAAGTGATATTTAATTCAACCAATTAAATTATGCAATGTCAGTTTGTACAAAATAAATTTGTACAAGAGTTTGTGGCTCTATCATTATTCTTTCTGTTAACCTGTTAACTTGATTTAGCTCCAAACTAGCTAGAAGACATTGGAGTGGCGTCAAACACATTTTTCGTTATCTTTGAGGAACAATTGATTTGGATTTATTTTATTCTAATGAACGAACAAAAAATCCAGGTCTTATTAGCTATGGTGATGCAAGTTATTTATCTGATCCCTATAAAGCTCGTTTACAGACATGATATATCTTTACTTTTAATGGTACAGAGATTTCTTAGAAGTCTACGAAACAGACTCTTGTTGCAACATCCTCCAACACCTTGAAATTCTTGCACTTCATGAGCTAGTCGAGAATGCAAATGGTTGCGATTTGTAATCCATCATATTCAAAGTACCTGTAGAGTATCTTCAAGTTTAGATATCCCAACAATGATATATGAAGATAATGCTGCATGTATATCTCAACTTAGAGGGGGATATATTAAAGGGGACAGAATAAAACATATTTTACCAAAATTCTTCTACACTCATGAGCTCTAATAGAACAAGAAGATTGATATCAAACAAATATGCTCCACAGATGATTTAGCTAACATATTTACAAAAGCTCTACCTACATCTACATTTGAGAAAATAATATATGGCATTGGCATGCATCACTTCAACAACCTATCAGATTAATACAAGTTGCCATTAGGAGAAGTATTCATCAGGAAAAGCATTCTGAGGAGCGTAATCTTACAAGAGAATAATCACATTGAAAAGCGCGTCCAACACTATCAGGGTGAGCATATTTTGAGGAGAAGAATGGTGCGGTAGTGTTCAATAAATATACACTGTACTCTTTTTTCTTTGACTAAGTTTTGTCCCACTGGGTTTACTGGCAAGGTTTTAATGAGACAATATTAAGCACATCTACTAATACTTTTTACATTATGTGTAAATAAATGGTGAATCCAAGGGGGGTGTTGTAATTATTGCATTTGGCATTTGCTTCGTATTCTATTTCATCTTCTCTCTGCCCATTCCTTTTATACAAACACAAGCAGAAGCTCAACAGAAGTTTTAGCTTGGCCATCTTTGTTCTTATTGCCTCAGTCCTCTTCTATTGTGAATTAGGCATCAATTGTTCACATACTCATTTCAATAATTGCTCAAATTATTACTCCTTCAAATTTATAATATACTATTCCCTCAAATTTATAACAATGTCTAAATTTTATAGCTATTTTCAACAATATTTTATGTGTAATGATACACATACGTGATGTGTCCCGCTTTTTTTTATAGATGATGTAATATTATCATATTAATTATGAAAATTAAAGTCAATTAACACTTAACACATATCACATAATAATAATGTTAAGTTAAGGATTTTAATATTTGAGTTTCAGTTTGAGTTTCGAAACCGTCATATCATGTTTAACAATAATAAATAATTTAATATGGTGTTGCTATCTTAGTTGATACTCAACTTAATATTCAAATATTAAGTTTCTTGATACTATAATACCGTTAGGAAATATGTTTCCTTTTTCAATGGGGATTTGTAAATCCTAAACTAGGATATTTCCTAGGCTTTTCTTATTTAGTAGTTTTCTTATTCAAGAGGATTCCTATTTAGATAATAAGTAATTTCTCCTTTGGGACTTGACTTATTCAAGGGGGAATACAACTAATATAAGAAATGAATACTTCTTTTACATGAAATAATCAGTATATGTAGGTTGATTGATTTCACTTGTTTATATAACGCAGCACTTAGTTTCTCTGCAAGTAGACAGTTTCTGATGTGAGAGAAATGGCATGAGAGAAGCGGCAGGTCTATTAAGAGATTAAGTGTTATTGAGGGTCTTAGGTGTGAAGGAAAAATACTAGAGTAATTATAATCATTTTTCACATAGTAGATTTTTCTATAATCGTCCTAGGCGGCATGGTTTTTCTCTAGTATAGGAGTTTTCACTTACGTTCTTATGTTGTGTGATTGGTTTTATTCTCCATTTATTTCTTGTTTATTATTTGTTTGATATTTTTACTTGCAAGATTTTAGGCAGGATTAAAAGTCCCTTAACAAGTGGTATCAGAGCTAAAGGTTGTCATACAAAGCAAATATGTCTGCAAATAAATTTTCAAATCTGTAAGGATTGATGTTGAAAAGTTTGATGGAAGAATCAATTTTGGCTCGTGGCAAATTCAAGTCAAGGAAGTATTAATTCGATATGGGCTACACAAGGCTTTGGAAGGCAAACCATCCCCTATTTCTAGTAATGACTCTGGGAAATTTATTACTATGAGCGATAAAGATTGGGAAGAATTGGATGAAATAGCTGCAAGTTTTATACTATTATGTCTAGCAAAGAATGTTCTTGTGAATGTAGGAAAAATTCCTTCGAGGAGGCTAGAAAATTTCTATCAATAACAAGCAGTTTCACACACTAAGAATGATTGAAGGGACAAAAATTTCTAATCATCTTAGTGTTCTCAATGGCATTATAGATAGAACTAGAAGTAATTAGAGTTAAGATGAAAGACGAAGACAAGGCACTTAAACTATTATGGTCTCTTTTAACTTCCTACAAGCATTTGTTGCCTAGTTTAATGTATGGGAAGGAGACTGTGGGTCTTGAAGAAGCTACATGCACTCTATTGTAAGAAGAAACAAGGCTGAGTGGTGGTAGTAATGAAGCTTCTAATGATTCGGCATTGATAGTTGATAATTAGAAGAGAAATAACTCTAAGAAGAAAGGAGTCTGCTAGGTGTGTGGATAATCAGGACACCTTAAAAGGGATTGTTGAAAAGTAAATAGAGCAAGTTCGACAAGTGGCTCGAAGTCAGTAAATAAAGATACTAATAGTATCGCTAGTGGAAAGTCTTTTATCATTATAGGAGATGATGGTCCCCTCTAATAGATGAAGAAGACATCTTCAAGGCAAGCTGCTAGTGCCATAAAAGAGGATGCATTACTGCTAGCAGGTCCACATGATTTGCACACATGGCATGGCTTGGCATTTATTAAATGTGTATGGTGGAATTTTTATGTTGATGGCTTAGGACTCTCAAGGAAGCCAAACATGAGAGTGGATTTTTTAGCAAGATGATCGATATGTACTATGGATAAGGTGAAGTATGATAATTCTCAGTGTCGAGAATTATAATTGCTGGATAGAGGATAAGATTTTACCCATGGTGGAGTGATTCTCATAAGACCTATGTGAGTATGGTTTTAGTCGAGTAAGGAAGGTGGAGATGACATGGTTGTGTGGATTCACGATGGATCATATTTTATCACCTAATTGAAAAACTTGTCGAGATAGAGATTGTTAGAAAATATGTCTCCTTTTTTAGTGAAGATTTGTAAATCCTAAATTAGTAAATTTCCTAAGCTTTTCTTATTTAATAGTTTTCTTATTTAAGAGGATTCCTATTTAAGGAATAAGTAATTTTCCTTTTGGAACTTGACTTATTCAAGGAAAAGTACAATTAGTATAAGGAAATGAATACTTCTTCTACAAGAAATATTTATTATATATAGGATGGTTGGATTCACTTGTTTATATAACACAAGAATCAATTTCTCTGCAAGTAGAAAGTTTCTGATGTGAGAGAAACGACAGGTTTATTGAGAGACTAGGTGATATTAAAGTCTTGGGTAGGAGGAAAAATATTAAAGTAACTGTAATAATTTTTCACATTGTGAATTTTTCTCTCGTGATCCTAAGCAGCTATGGTTTTTCTCATATATAAAAGTTTTCTACGTAAATTTTTATGTTGTGTGATTAGTTTTATTCTCCATTTATTTTTTGTTTATTATTTGTTTGATCTTTTTACTGCAAGATCTTAGACGAAATTAAAATTCCCTAATATATATTCAGTCAAGTAATCTATACAAATCTTAAAGGACACAAATAATATATCCCCTACTTTACAATTAAGTATAAGAGACTACTCTTTTGCGGTTCTAGCAATATTACTCGTCAAAGCAGAACAAGAGGGATGGGGAACTATGAAAAGCAGAAACAACATGGATTCTTGTTATATAATTTGCAATTCAGCGTACAAATCATTATTCGCATTCCTACCTTCATTAAAGATAGTAAAAAAAATTAATGTGTTTCATGCAACATCAAAAGCTTTTATCAAATAGCCAATGGGCTCGTAGCACATTGGCAAACCATGCGCCCAAAGTTCGTTCGAGTATCAGCCAACTCTCCTCTTAAGTAGCAGTTTATATGTTTTCGTGCATATGAGGTAGAATAGATTTTCCTTCAGTATTAAAGTAAGGGTTGATCTTCGGGTTGTGCCATAATAGAATTATTATTAAAGAGAGTTTTGAATGATCTCTAATTATAAATATCAGTAGAGCTCTGACTTATATATCAGTATATATATATATAAAAAAAGCTTTTATCAAATTAAAAAAAAAAAGATCAAATTGGGTGTCAGTTACTATATTAATTTGCGCGGCAATATATATACTGCTAAAAGGGGACTATAAGCAGCCCTACAAACATCTCTTAGAACTCCTTTTCTTGATTAATTCCATTAAAATATTATAAAATTCTTTTAATGCCTCTATTATTGACCAAATACAATCAATTAAAACTTTTTTTAGAAGCATTCAATTAAAACTTACTAATGCATAAACACCATTCTTTAATTTTTTTAATTTTTTTTATTATTGTTATACGCTATTTTATATTTTGAGTATCCAAATCAAAAATTAATTTACAGTTTGAGTAAATTAGAAATGTTAAAACAGAAATAAAAAACAGAGACATATTATAATCATGAGCAGCATTCAAAATAATTAAACAAACAATGCTAGCTTTTACAAAGTTTTTATTTAGAACATCAGATGAATAAAATAATCAATGAAATGGTTCCAAATTAATTGTCTAATATTTTCATTAACTAACTTTTCCTTATATTTGCTTTTTTTTTCAAAATTATCATAATTTTTTTCAATTTTCTTTTGGCTTTTAGCTGGGGTTTAATTAGAATTTGTCCTCTTATAAATTTAATAAAGGTTAAAGTTATAAAATAATTAAACGGATATTAAGAGATATTTAGAGGAACAAATAGTCCTACTCTATTTACACTGCTCTCAGCGATTCGAACTCCACGAAGTATTGTAAGGGCTTAATCTCTTCTACAATTATGAAAAATAATTGAGTGAATTCAATATTCTCTCTTTTAAAATATGAGTAGAGTATACATTTCTCGAATATTAAAAAATGTTAAAAATCTAGACAATGTTATAAAAATTTAATATAAAATTACTCATAATAATTATCTGATTGTAAATGTATTAATATTAATCTTATATAACATGAGTTACAATTTGAGTAGTACTCTCAAGTAATTAAAAAATAAAGAAAAATATAGTCCCACTCTATTCTTAAAATAGCAGTGAGCCACATGTTGGTTATCCAAAACAAAGCAAGATTTGAACTATTGGCACCCCTCTAAAACTCTCTTACAACCCCTCTTCTTTAGCCACCACAATCGAAATAATTAAAAATAATACAATTTCTCATAACTTCTCCACAAATGACAAAAATAATCTTCATTGAACATATTCCTCATTAAACCCAATTTCAATTTTCTTTTTAATGTTTCGTCTTTCTCATCACTACAATTGAACATATCCAAAAAACTTTGTTTACAAATAATAATGAAAAATTTAAAAACCTAAGTTTTTCTGATTGTATGGTAATTTTTGATATATATATATATATATGTATTGACTGTTTGCAATGTGAATTTTTGATTAAAAATGAAGTGCAGGTTTTATTTAAACTTATCTTTTATCAAAAAATATAATTTTAACGAATGATAAAGTTGTAAAATACCTAAAAGGGTATTAAAAGGTTTTCGGAGGGTGCCAATAGTTCAGTCAACTCATAAAGAAAATTAATTTCAAGAATATTTTGACCCAACCCAACTTAAAATTGAGTAATCTCTGTTCTGGTTAGGCTCAAATTTTATTCATTATTTTTTTGAAATTTACCAAATAATGGGAATAGTTTCTTCCTCAATAGAGATGCAGTAATTTGAACCGCGCTTGATATTGATCAGTCTCAAAAAAAAATTTAATTAAAAAATATCACTAGTAATGTCATTATAATTCCAAAAAAATATATAAACAATACATAATTGCTCATTAACTTATCAGGTATCACCTTACTTGATTAACTTGTTTGTTCTATGATGTTTTTGAAATGACGACACATACCTTGCATTTGATTGTTAAGTGCTCTTTTGCTTCTTTATTTTCGGATAATCTTTTATACGGGTTGATCTCACTATTTCAGCATACATTAAGATGGTGAGACCGACCAATATGAAACAGTAATATGGATGGTTGGTTTGATAGGTTTTATAATTGGAGCAGGAGTGCTTTAAGTATAGGTGAATAAAGCAGCACTTAAGGCTCCATGTTTTAGGAATGCCTCATTTTTTGATTATTTCATTCATAATTTTCTAATTAATAAAGATTTTTTTTAAAAAAAATTACATACAAGAGGAAAGTCTATTAGATATTTCTCTAATTACAATTATCCTATTTGGTAACCTTAGTGTTAAAAATATATAATTAATAAATTTGTCTAATCTCTATTTTCTAACAAAATCTTATATGAGTTGATCTCACTACTTCTGTATTGAGGTGGGGATTAAGAGGTAAGACTAACCAATATAAAATAGTCATATGGATTGGTTTCGTGGGTCTTATGATGGGACTCACCAATTTTTAGTTTTAAATAATTATTTTATAATGTTAAAGAGGGTGGCACCTACCGACAGTCCATACAACTGTCTTTATTGTTCAATTGCACCACCTTAGTATGCTGAAGTGATGAGATTGACCCAAACATCTAATTAATTGATAAAAATTATTATTTGACCCTAGGAATTTTTTTTTATATCGAAATATGAATATTTTTTATAATTTTTAAATAAAATTTTAATACAAATAAAGAGAAAATAAAAACATATAACAAACAAATGGTTTAACTAAGACATTTTTTGTATTGGAAAAGGTATACAAAGTAAAAATTAAAATTTTAAATTTATTACATGCTTATTTTGAGTAAAAGGTGTTCAAAATATAATTTAGGGTGAAAATAACCCATCCAAACATTAATAAATATATTTAACACAAGTTGGACTTTCCAAAGTTTGATTTCATGACAATCCTTATTAATCATATTTTTAAATCAAACATATCACCTACTTCACCTCAAGACAGATACAAATTAAACTTAATTCTTTTGAAATACAAACACAATTTACAGTAATTAAATCATCACAGCAAAACAAATAAATTATATTAAAAAAGATAAATACGCCAACCAAACACAAAAGTTACTGCTCGCCAAGATTGATCTTTAGTATGATGTTTCAAACAAGAAGTCTTACTGATTAGGTTATCTTAAATAGAAATTTTAAAATATGTTTAAGGTATTTTTTTTCGTGTCTAACAAGTAAATAAAGTTATGACATGTATACATTTAGTTTAAAGAACGAGCATGTAATTAATGGTTATATAAAATTTAACTACATATATCATCCATACATTAATTGATTTTATTACCTATGATGTATTATATAATTCCTCTAGCCTAAGGGGCTTGGATCCAAGGTAGCAAATGCAAGTAAGTCTTCGTCAACTTGTAAAAGATTTATGTAGTCTTCAAGCAAAAACACCCATGCCTCAATCCCATCTCCGAGCCTTGTGATCATAAGAATTACAATAGTCGAGAACGAGATAGTCGATCCCCTACACCAGCAAAACCAACCCAAACAGGCTTTCCCCATCCAAAATCAATCTCATACAAACCAAAACTGGACGAACCGGTAAAAGTAATTCCATCCTCCACATCAGCATACACTTCGTCTTCATTTTTGAGAGCTTGAAAATAATTACGAAACCCTCCGGCACCTTGCAGACTCCTCACAAAATCTGCATCAGGTTTCGTTATTGCTTCCCTAAGCTGGCAAACCAAATCATCAAAGTCTGCTTCATCATCTGTCCATAACGTATTGGCATGGAAGATGATGTTTGCAACTAAATGTTCTGACAATGGCGGCCTGGCCTTTCCAAGCAAATTTACAGCATGAGTCAATGATGTTGGCTTATGAGAACCTGATTTTGTTTTAACGGCATCCATGATACTTTTGGAAAGGATTGCTGACACAACCTCAACACGCGTTGGATGTCAAACGCTACAGCTAGTAGCCTTCACTTTGAGGTCGGCTATTGCTTTGGCTTCAAATACAAATCTCCTCGTAACAAATCTTCCCGTTTTTCGAAATCGAGCGAATTGGGCATTTCTGGTTGATTTTCTTGGGTATGCATCGTTTGGAGGAAATAAAGATGAAGCATCATAACTAGGACGACACACTGCTTCTTCCAAACTCTAACGAGATGTTGCAGCCCAACTCTTCATGAACGAGCTGAAAGTTGTGCCATCACTGGACATATGAGAAATACAAGCGCAAACAACAAGACCACCACAAGCAAATGATGTTACTTGTACCTTAGCCGCGTGAGCTACTGCTATTTGGCCACTCTGTTCATTGCCATCTGCTGGAAAGAATTTATTAAAGATCAATGATAGATCGGGTTTGCTGAGAAAGTCATTGACAGAAATTACAGCACGGGCCTCTACAAAATATACCCCGTCGTCGCTACAATCCACGGACTAATTGTCAGCCATCTTTCCAGCGAGTGGGTAGGAGGGAACTAAGGTTTCCGATAGAGACTGCTTTAAAAGTTGCAATCTCTTGGAGACAATAAAATCAGTATCAGCCGCTCCGGAAAAGTTAAATTGATGATAAAGGAACCTAGGAGAATAGAAGTGATGGGTATATTGATCCAGGAGACAAAGCTTGTAGGATTTGAAATGAAGAGGGGTTGGAGAAGAGGTTTGATGCATTCTTGATGAGCATATAATATATGCATATTTTACCTTTAATTATATAATTGTTAGCTATTATTATTTGTTATTTTTAGTTAATTAAATTATTTTATTAAATAGGGAATTAATTGGAGATTATGGATAAAAGGGACATGAAGAAGTTCAATTTAGAAAGTAATAAAGATTAAATTGGAAGACAAAAGTACAGCCAAGAATTAATGAAAGTCAAGAAGACCAAAATCGGAAGTCAATTTCTTCAAGTGGGCATGGATTTAGAAAACAAAGATTTGGTGATGGCAATTGCATGTGCATGGCATATATATTATGGAAAGCAATTTAAAGGGACTCGTGACTTGGCTTTCAAAAGTGGAAAGAAATTAATGGATTATGGTGTTGACAAAAATGATGAAGGATTCGGTGGCCAAGCATTATAAAAAGGAGCTTTGGCTTTTGAATCAAAGGGGGAAAGAGACACAAGACGAGGCATTCGGCAGAGAAAAAGAGCAGCAGCAGCAGCACTTCAATTTGTCCATGACTGATTTTATTTATTTTGTTGCTCTCAATTTAAGTATGTCTAGTTAATTTTCTTATACTAAGGTTAATGATGAAACCTTATTCAATGAAATAACTATCTTTTTATTTAATTAAACCTACATATGTTCTTTAACGTTTATGATTCTTATTTCACATTATTAGTTGGATGTTATTAAATCTTTTCATCAATTCTGTCATTTATTATTGATTGTTATGATTAATATTCAATTAAATCTATGTTTGGATCTATAAAGTTTATACATGATTTTCTTTGATTTTATGTCTTTTATTAAATTATTTACACAGAGTTCTTAGAAAAATTTTGACTCTTTGTTATTCAATATGTTTACATATGATACTTAGATATCATAATATTAAGCAGAAAAAGAACCTATACAAGATTAATTTTAATTGGGCTTAATTATTATATCCATGAGATGACATAGATTGATTTCGAATTGTCACTATAAAATTATGGATTAATTGATAATTAGATAATTATTAGTTGAATAGTGGTGGATTCTAAAACCTCGGTAACCTTTTTCCTATTGAATTCTCATTTGCTTTAATTGTTTTCTTAGTTTAATTAATTTAATTTCTCTTAAAACTCAATTTGCTCAACTAGATTAGGATTAATATTAATTTTAGATTTAAATTAGACTTTTTAATTTAAAGCAATCTTTGTGGGTTCGACTATATATATATATATATACCAGAGGAAAATAGGATCGAAGGACGATAGTATTCAGGAAAATAAATAACCTTAAACTTATAAAGCAAATTAATTAATTGGGTACGTGGCGTTGTTATACCTGATTGACGCAGAGCTAACTGCACTTTGGGATTAGATCTGACTTAGAACAAATCCAATCTTGCACAATCGGGTTTCCAGCTGATATACTGGAAAGTCTTTAGATTATTTTAATTAATTTAAGTCTTTAATCAACCCTAAGCAACACAAGGCTCAGAGATAGTGTTAGATCTGGATTCCAGAAATAACACTCTAATTGGATGGATGGAGAAGAGAAGAGACAATTGAGGGGAGAGATCCGGTCTCTATACCTCAAAGGTTAGTAGCAGATTTAAAGGCAGATCTGATATAGAAGATCAGTCTGCAGAACATGTAATCATACACCCTTAAATCTATGCTTTAAAATTAAATTACAGAACTTTAAATATACATGCTTTGATTACAAACTCGCTTTAAAATTAAAATTTCAAATGCTTACATTTAATTGCTTGGAGATTGAAAGCTTTAGAAAAGAAAATTGTTTACAAATTGAAAATCAAAAGCCAAGAAAATTCTTGACGTCTGGATTGATTTTCAACCAGAGAGAAAGAGATGGATGATAGAAAAACGGATGCTCTCTTCTGAGAGTTAATGGGAACTATATACCCAACATCCTTTACAATAATGCAATCTTCACGTGAGTAGGACCAGGAGCAATGAAAGGTAATTTGTCTTGATCCTCAAGTGGAGAAGGCATCTTTTACTTTTGAGGCTTTGTATGCTCGTCTTCACATGGGTAGGACCACGCGGCTTTGACAAAAGTGGATACTTGTCCCCACAGTTTTTTTCTCGTGAAGAGAATAGTGAGTGAAGGAGGACAGTTGTCCAAAAATTAAATAATTACAAAGAAATAATTACAAGGAAAATACAGGAAAAGTAAATTACTCTTTTTTGTTTTTTTTTATTACACAAGTATAAATAATTATTTACAATACTTTACAGGGGAGAAGATTCCGAAGCAGTCGTCTTCGTTGTCGTCTCCGAGGGAAATGAACGGCTCCTCTTCTTCTGTCGAGCTGGCAACAAATGAGGCAGATCTCGAGGCAAAGAGCTGTTGCATAACTTTAAAATATTCCTCTTCGGTCTTTGCACTGGCCAAAAGTGATTGGGCCTTAGATTTTTGGGTGAGGAATGTGCTTTGGGCTTTAGCGTCTTGAATAGAAGGGGTTAAGTGACCTGTTGAAGAAAGCCACTTAAGGACTATAAACTCAGTCAATTTTGACTGTTCATTAAATTTTGACCACCATTTGACTTTGAATTGACTGTTCATTAAATTTTGACCACCATTTGACTTTGAAGGTTCTTTGTAGGAGAATTTGAGAATCTTGGGTATGGTAACGGAGGCTCCACATCCAGACCCAAGGGAGAAAGAAATTTGTACAGAAACAGAGAAAAGGAAGAAATCTTTTCTCAGACTCTGAAGGAATAGAATGGGCTTTGAATAGGTTTAAACAGTTGATGGCATTTGGAGTTAATATTTCGGGGCTTGGGCCGAAATAGTTCCACTACTGTTGGAACCAGTTTGGAAGGCTTTGGACGGTTATCTTCGAATTGAAGAAGAATAACCATGAATGGGTCTTTTTGGGGTTTTGAATAAAGAAGGTATTAAACCAAGCTTGTTGATAGTCCAAATAGGAAAAAGACAAGCAGTGGTTTAGGCTTTTTTGAAAATTGGTGGGAAAAACTTTAGATTTATGGAGTTGATCACCCCATTGTTTTGGGTTCAGGACTCTAAGAAAAGTGGCCGTAGAGTAGGTCGGCTCAGAATGAGACTCACTAAGAAAGAAGTGTTTAAACTTGACTGACTCGGTGACTTCAAGAATACTTTGGTAGAAAGGTTGGGGTTTTGATAAATCTCATGGTTTGAAAAACCAACCTTTCGGGAAAATCTTTAAAATGGCTTGAAATGGATCAGAATGATAAAACCCATCTTCAACAGATAAAATATTTTGTTGATAGGTTTTATTAATCCAATCCGAAGATTTTTGTGAAAGCTTTGTTTGAGAAACAATAATTTGAGAAGAAGGGCTTTCACTGGGAAAAATGGCTTTAGAAGGAGAAGGTTTTGAAATTTCTTTTGAACTAGATGGTTTTAAAACAATTTCTTCCTCAGATTCCTGAGAAAGAGTTTTGCTTTTTGAAAATGCATTGTAAAGCGAGCATAAGCTCAGGGGATTTAGTAATGGAGGTCATCTATTCTTTTACCTGTTCTCCTGAGGTAATGGCTTTAGACCGTGATTCTTCTTCTTGGACCATATCGATCCAGGACTTTATAGGCATTGCTGAGGACATCAATTTTTCTTTAGGTGATTGGTCTTTAGAGGGGTTTTGAGCCACAGGGTCTTTTAGGACTCTTTTGCCTTTGTCTTTTCGCCGTGGTGGCATTATCTGTTTTGGATAAATTCTCTGGTTAGAAAATCTGGAACAAAATTCTTTTCACCTTTAATAAATTCAATGTCAAAATCAAAAATACTTAAAATGGCTTGCCATTGTGCAAAAATTTGTTTTGATGCAATGTTTTGAACATCTTTTTCCAAAACATATTTTGCAGCTTTGCAATCAATTTTAAGTAAAAATTTTTTATTTAACAAATCACTTTGAAATTTAGATATGCATAAAACAATGGATAAAATCTCTTTTTTAATAGTAGAATAGTTTCTTTGGCAATCATTCCAATGTGCAGAAACATATTGTACTATTTGTTCTTTATTATCTTCTACTTGTTTTAATATTCCACCATAGCCTAAATCTGATGCATCAGCCTCGACTATCTTAGGCAATGCAGGATTTGCAAGAAATAAACATGAAATTTCTTTAACAGTTTCCTTTATCAATTTAACTGATTTAGTGTGTTCTTCAGTCCATGCCACAGGATTCTTTCTTAACCTATCATGTAAAAGTTTCGAAATCCTATTTATATTAGGATAGAAATCAAGAACATAATTTAAACTTCCTAGAAATCTCTGCAATTGAGTTTTATCTAAGATCCTGTCAGGAAACTTATCAGTAAAAGCAAGAGATCTCTCGATAGGAGTAATGGTTCCTTTGGAGATATAATGACCAAGAAACCTAATCTTTGTTTGAAACAAAGATACTTTAGAGCTAGAAATAGCTAGTCCAGCTTTTCTAGTGGCAAGATAAAAGGTCTTTAAGTGTTTGAAATGCTGATCTATGGTTTGTGAGAAGATCAATACATCATCTATATAAACAATGCAGAATTCAGAAAAAGGGTTATAAATATCATTCATAATCCTTTGAAATTCTGAAGGTGCATTCTTTAATCCAAATGGCATAACAGTCCATTTATACTGTCCGAATGGAACACAAATTCTTTGACATAAAGTCTGGTTTTTGGCAAATTCAATAACACTCTATATTGAATGATATTTAAAATAACACTTTTACTCTATATTGAAGTCTGTTGCTATATTACACTATCCCAGAAATAACACTCTATATTATTTTAATTAATCTATCATAGGTTTTAAGAACACAAATTCTTTACTCTATATATATATATATATATATATATATATATATATATTCTAGATTCACGCGCTTGCAAGTATATTAAAATTTTTCACAACAATTCTCTTGCAATTATTTCTATCGCCATTATCATTTTCTTTCTGAGAATTGATCATCAATTTCTCAACTTGTTTTACAATTCTATCAATCTTGTCGAGGATATTTATACAAGTTCATATTACTTGCCAAAGCAACAAAACGTTGACTATTCTCGTAATAATAAACAACCAATCTTTTCACGTGGCTGCTCTTCGAGCATACTAATTTTTACTATTTTGATATATATTTATATATGCATATAGCGAGTAATTTTATAATAAGAAAATCTATTAAAGGATAAGTTAAAAAAAAAAAAGTCTTACTATTTTATCTTATGTAGAATCAGTAATTATTTATTTTTTTATGATGCATTTATTAATCAATCATTGAAATAGGTTGCAATCAGAATAAACTAAAATCAGAGTGGATTGAAATTGGAATGGAGAATGAGAATCAGAATAAATTGTTTATTTTAGGAATAAGAATCAGAATCGCAATGAACTAGATTGCCATTAGTATGTTTACTTTATCTTGAAATCGAAATCAATTATTATAATTTTTCTTATTGTTATTAAAATGAATAATAATAATAATAATTGTTGGTAATAATAATAATAATAATAATAATAATAATAATAATAATGTTATCATCATCATTATTATTATTCCAACAAAAGTTACAAGAATAAGAATAATAACAACAACAAGGCTTGTAGGATTTGAGATGAAAAGGGAATGGAGAAGAAGGTTTGATGCAGTCTCTAGAAATTATTTCTATCTCCATAACAATTTTGTTTTCTGAGAATTGATTATTGATTTCCCAACTTGTTTATAATTCAATCAATCTGGTCGAGGAGATTTATACAAGCTCATGTTACTTGGCCAAGCATCAAAGTTTTGACTATTCTCGTAATAATAACTAATAAACAAGGTATCTTTTCACGTGGCTGTTCTTCGAGTCTGTGTCTCTATCTATCAATAAATATATATATATATATATATATATATATATATATATATATATATTTATATATGGACGGCCTTAAACCGTGCAGTTGAAGAGTTTAAAAAATTAACTCTTTTTAATCCTACGTTTTAAAGGCATTCTGCATAAAAAAAAAAAAAAAGGGCGCTCGCATTAAAGAGCGACTCACATATATATATATGAAGAGAGAGTGAATAATTTTATAATAGGAAAATCTTTTAAAGAATAAGTCAAAAGATTAAAAAAAATATCTCCATATTTTCTTTTGTATTAAATTTGTGTTTATTTATTTTTTAGCTTATGTAATAGATGCACCCATTAATTATTTTATTTGTCTTGTGCCTAAGCTTTAAAAATCCATTAGCATTCGCTTAGTAAAAGCCAATCCCACCATTAGTTTTTATGTATTAAGCTTATCATTTAAAAAAAAAAAGCATTTTCATTTTCAGAAGAGAAGCTACTGGTGGAGAAGAAAAGGAAGTGGAAAAACTTTCAAGAGTTTGGATTAACGAAAAATTAAGATTTGGGTCCTCCAAAATTGATTTAAGGAGTCATTTTGAAGTGCTTGCAATTTTAAATTCATTTGGGAGTACCCATCGAAAAAAAAAATTGAAGGTGAGAAGTGTAGAGAGAGATTGTGTTTAGAGTGAGAGAGGTGTAAATCAAGCATGCAATTTGGATTTTCACTCAAGGAAATAAGATTTATATCCTTTTATCTCTATTTATAGTAAATTTTATGGGAATGAGTTAATTTAAAGATTGTATACTTTATTTATAATTAGGGTCCTAAACACGGATAAAGTTGCTCTTAGGCTAATTTCTATAATTGGTGGACTAGCGGTAGTTGTCATACTTATTTACCTTTGATGGAGTTTGCTTACAATAATAGTTATCTTGCTAGTATCGAGAATGGCATCATATGAGGCTTTGTTGGTAAAGTTGCTACTAAGCTAATTTTTGTAATTACTGGATTATTTTAGAAGCACAAAGGTACCAATTAGGGGTGGCAATTTGGTTTGGGATTCATTTGTTTGATTCAATTCGATACGAGTTAAATGGGTTTCAGTTTGAAAAAATTGATTTGTTTAATAAACGGCTGAATTCGATTCGATTCGCTTATTAAACGAATCAAATCGGGTTTGAGAATATTGATTTGTTTATTCGTTCAGGATTTGTTTAATAAATGCGTCATAAACAAATTGAATATGATTCATTCGTTTAAATTTCTTTATTATTTATTTAATTAGATTACTTATTTATCTATAAATATGTATGCAAAAATTTTAAAATTTGAAGGCTAATATAATAATTATAAATGATAATAAATTTGTATTTTGTAAGATGCTTTTTTTCTTCTTTTTTAAAAGGTAAGGAGTGGGGCAAACCCAAATAATTTTTATTTTCTCCTTACTTCTCCCAAAGCTCGAACCGATTGGTCAACTACTACAAGCTTCATGCTATTGCCAACCCGACTACGCCATTGGGAGCATTTTGTAGAATGTTAAATTTGTGGTCTTTTTATATTTTACTTTATTTATTAATTATATTTTTGTAAGTGAATTCATATTAAATTCGGATCATTATAAATTTGTAATAGTATAAACAAATCCAGATTCGATTCAATTTGTTTAGTAATTCGTTTATTAATTTAACTAACGAATTAAACAAATCAAATTGAATATTCGTTCAATAAACGAATCGAATTTGAATTAGTAGAATTTTGACTCAATTCGTTTATAATTCGATTCAAATACGATTTGATTATTTATTTTACCACCGTAGTACCAACAAGGCATTGTGGAGCGGCAGACACGTTGCCCTTATCGTTTTCCTAAGTCGATATGTAATTAGCCTATGGTTTTATGTTATGTTCAGTGGCTTATGGTTAGTAATGAGATTTATTATTATTATTATTATTGTTGTTGAAGCAACTACGAATTTCGATGTAGGCAGTTTAAACACGTAAAAAACTCCTTTTAGTAGCTTGAGTCCAATACCGATGCCTTCTATTGATTGCGTCGGATCCTTTCTGATTTGTTAGTATTATACAATATGAAAATTAAATTATTGAGAGCGAAGTATGGAATTTTGGACATAAGGTTTGATATATGGCTCTAAGGGTATTATGGTAATTATAAACCTACGAGGATGGATCTGGGTGTTTTTTCTGGGGTAAACATCCATTGTGTAGTTACAGTCACCTAAAGTTAGTTGCATTTTCTCATATTCATAAAGTAGTTATGTTGTTTGTTTGGTTTAAGAGGAACCACTAACTTGAGTCAATTTGTAGACATTAATAGTAACTGAACTTGAACGTCATCATTGTGAGTGAAATATAATAAACTTGCATTCGTATTTTTCTTATGATTTTAATTTTAGTAATGTAAGCATATGTTTATTAAGTAATTTTTGAAACTTCAATTAAGTTTTCTAGAAAACAGATTTTATTTGTATATTAATGTATTTCTTTTCTTTAAAGATATGATAAATGGTTTTATTTATTTATTTTGAGTACAAATACTTGAGAGCATTTTAATGAAAAAGGGATATAGATTTAAAGCATGTTTAAAATACTTATTTACATATGCATAAAAGTTTATTTTAGAATAGTTAGACACTACCCTTCCCTCTAGATACAGAGATGAGTGTAGAGATTTTGTTACAGGAATAAAGTTGAAATAGAGATGTTTGGGGCTCATCTCAGCACATACTAAGCTTTAGATGGTGTGCTTGGAAGCTTCTACCGTTTAGGGGCTATCAATACAGTAAGTTATATGAGATGGTATATCATTGGTCTATTAGTTATAGCTCTGGGCATGATAGTACACTTTCAATATGTCATTATATCGCGTTGTATGAGGTCTGAGTATGACAAGATTAGTCTGTTAGGTACCTATTTAATAAAAGCTTTGGAATCATATATTTATATTGTCTTTTGACGTGATCTCCATGATTAATACGAACAGTATTAGCCGATTACTTGATTTAAACTTTAAACATTTTACTTATGTTTTTGTGTATAGTTTTATGGTGCTGTATATTGCAATAATATAATTATTTTAAAATAAGTTGATTTTCAAAACCCTTTATCCACTTATTAAGTTTTATACTCACTAAATTTTACTATATTCCCCTTCCCTTCCCCCCACAGGAGGTTGTAGGCACACTAGTTGACCTAATGATTATAGTTATTTTTGAGCTTTGGGCACGTGATGGTGCTAGGAGACATAGATGATATTATTAAGGTATTTTGATTACCTCATTTTGAATTGTATAATTACACTATGATTTAATGAATATGGATGTTTAATATCTGTTAGCATTAGCTAAAATATACTCTTTTGATATTGTGGAGATGTTGAGTGATATTTGTATGAGATCATTTATGATGATAAGTATATTATTTACCATGACGTGTGGTATTATGGTTAAGAATGTTGATTAATGAACCTAGTTGTCTATTGAATTATTTTGAGAGTGCTTATTTTACAAATGTACAAGTTGGAAATGTATAAGATATAGGGGACTCTATCGAATTTTTTACAAAATCCTTACTGATAAGTTTATTTAGTCATGTTAGATGAAATTAGATAGACTCACCCTTAAATTTCAGAGTGGATCATTTCAGCTTGCCTTTTACTAATTACTATATTAAAATAAAGGTGGGTGGGTGTGTGTGTGTAGAGTCATTCTTTAATGCATGCGCCCTTATTTTTTTAATGCTCTTAAATCACAAAGTTTAAAAACATGTCCACACTAAAAAAGAATGTGGTCATCCGTGTTTGAGAATTATTATTATCATCATCATCATTATTATATACATACATATATATATATTTATATATAATAATGATAGTTGGATTGATAAATCGAGATTTCACATGTGATAAAGAAATTATGTTTGTTCTTTGAACCAAAATTTTTAACGGCCCAGTTTGGTCTTGCCACTTCTTCTCCATTCCATTTGACAATTATATATTGATATAATTTTCTCGATCTCAATATATATAATTTGGATCTTGCTAAGTTATAGCTGCTATAACTTATACCCCTTACAAAAATCATTTGGGTCCCATTGCTTGTTACTATTGTTTGCATGTTTTTGTAAGAGGTGTAAATTACAACAACCGTAACTTAGCAATTACCATATAATTTTTCAACTTGTTTTACAATTCTACTGATCTCGTCAAGGAATTTATACAAGTTCACATCACTTGGCGAAGTGTCAAACTATTGACTACTACTAATAAACAAGCAATCTTTTCACGTCTCTTCTTCGATTAAAGTATAATTGTATTCTTATTAGTTGAAGATTTGCTCTTTACAGGAGGATTCTTGTTGTTTTTTCCATTTTAAATTGTGTACAACTAATATAAGCAATATATTACAACAGAATTACCCTAAATGTCTGTGTTTATATATATAGTCTTTCTTTTATATGAATGCTCTCATTTTTTTTTTCGAACATATTATCATATCATATCTTTTAATAAAGTTAATGCAGACACTCTATTAAATTATATAAATTTATAGTAAATTGATTATTGAATATATTAATCCATATGATTTTATATTACATGAAAATAATAATAATAATAATAAGGCACCCACATCTAAATATATATATATATAAGTACTTAATGTTATCTTTTTTAATTTAATAAAGAATTTTGCTAGCTTACAGACTATGTAAGCTACTGCCCCTTGTAAAATAAAATGAGTGATTGACCCACCTCTGATTGCTTATTGGCCCACCTCTAGTTGCTTGTTTCAGCTTAAATGCATCTTACATAAACTGTAAGATAATAAGACCCTTTAATAAATGGCCACACTTCAGTGACGTTTACCTAAAAATTTGTTAGCTCCTAATAACATATATACAATCATATTATTCATAGCTTTTTGCGAACTACATTCTACTTTTTTTTTTCTTAAGATAAATTAACCTCGAGATAGAGAGAGGCTTTTATTAAAATAAAGTAAAAGTAATAAAACAACTGAGAGAATGGGGAACAAAACAGCCTAAAAACTTGAAATAGAAACTAGAAAACAAAAAATATAAAGCATATAATGAAGACCAACATCCCTTCCAAAAACCCAAAGTCTGGAAGCTGAATGGTAACTGGTAAGTCTCTACACAACAAACTAACTTCAAACCCAGAGCTTGGAAAGCCTACATAACAAATTATTTGTTTTCGTTGTACATTTCCAAAAGTTTTTCAGTACTTTGGACAAAGAGCGGTGGACATGTTAAAGAATTCAAGGAAGATATATATTTTAGCAATAATTGGGCAATCCGTATCGGAATATTTTTGCACTAGGTAGGTCCAATGAAAAGGATGATAATCGAATACGAGAACTCAATATTATTTTGTAGGCGCTAGATTTTGACTCTTCGTATATTCTAAATACTTTTTCCGTTAGAATTTGTACGTTGCAGGTATCACGTGATTTAACAATTGGATCTTTGGAGTTATTATATCATTATATAGGATATACACACACAAATGTATGTATGTATGCATGCATACTAGTGGAGTTTTTCTTTAAAACATATTATGGTCATGAGTAGCATCTAAAAAAAATTAAATAAATAAATAAAACAAACAATGCTAGTTTTTATAAAGTTTTTCTCTAAAACATTAGATGAATAAAATGACCAATGAAATTGTTTCAAATTAATTGTCTAGCATTTTTATTGACTAGCTTTTCTTTTTTATTTGCTTTTTTTTCAAAATCATCAGAACTTTTATCATATTCTTTTTACTTTTAAATGGGGTTTAATTAGACTTATCCTCTTATATAAATCTAATAAAAGTTAAAATTATAAAATAATTAAACGGATTTTAAGAGATATTCAAAGGAACCAATAGTCCCACTCCATTCTTAAAATAGAAGTGAGCCATGTGTCACGGGATGAGTTTGATGCGCAGCAACCCGTGCGGCACTTAGGCAACTTTCAAGCACAAAGTTGCTAAGTAAGCCTTAGAGAATTTTTCAACCTAGCTAAGCGGAAATGCTTAAAGGAAAGCTAGTGAGAAAAGAGAGCAATATAGCCAATTGAGAGATTTTATTACTCAAAGAGAACATTACAAGAGAGAGCTTTACAATTACTTGTTGGTGGGTGATGGCTCAAATGCTAAGTGCCTTCCCCTATTTATAGATGTGGGTGGAGCATTCTAGAGGCTTTACAAGTTGGCAAGTTGCACAAGTGGGCAAGTTGTGCAAGTGGCTTATCTACAAGAAAGGTGTAGAGAATTCTAGAAGATGGGCCAAGCAAGCAAGCCTTGGTAGATCTTGGCCCATTGGGCTTCGATAACTTGGCGCTCCAGTGATGATTAGGCGGCGACTAGGCGCTCGGGCGATGACTTGGCGCTTGGGCTTGCGGTGCGGGCTTTATCACGGGCCGACAAGTGTGTGCGAGGAAGCCCGGCGCTAAACGCACTCCACCATTTGCGAGGATCGTTGCGAAGTGTGGCGGTGCGCGCGCCAAATTAGCCTTCACTCGTAGTTGATGTGGGCGACCCGTGACACATGGGTTGGTTATCAAAAACAAACAAAGAGTTGGGCTGTCGGCACCCCTCTAAAACTCTCTTACACCTCTTCTGTAGTCACCCCAATTAAAATAATTAAAAATAATATACTTTATTGTAACGTATCCTCAAATGACAAAAATAACCTTAAATAAGCATATTCCTCATTAAACCCAATTTCAAATTTTTTTTTTTCAATCTTTCATCTTTCTCATCATTACAATTGAACATAAACAACAAAAAACTTTGTTTACAAGTAAAAGTGAAAAATTTTTAAAATTACGTTTTTTTTTTATTGCATGGTGATTTTTAGCAAATTAATTTTTTTTTTGGTGATTACAATGTGAACTTTTTCTTAAAAATGGAGAGCAGGTTTTGTTAAATTTTATTTTTTGTCAAAAAATAAAATTTTAATGAAGGATGACGTTATAAAATATCTAAATGGTTTTAAAAGGTTTTTAGAGGTTGCCAATAGTTCATTCAACTCAAAGAAAATTAGTTTGAAAATATTTTAACCCAACCTAACTTTTAATTGAGCAATTTGCGTTCTAGTTAGGCTCAAAGTTTATTCATTATTTTGTTTTTAAATTTACTAAAGAACGGGAATATTTTCTTCCTCAATATAGATGAAGTAATTCAAAACCGCGCTTGATATTGATAGGTCTCAGAGTCAGTTTGAGATTGCGGTTACTGATTAAATAAGTTGTTTCTGCTGTGCAGATGCAATAAGCAGCTGATTAAAAAAGAAGCTTAGTGTTTGGTAAACTGTGTTGTTACGGTTGCTATGAGTTTAAAAAATAGTATACATGCGTTTGGTAAATTTTATTACAAACATGTTATTTTGTTATATAACAACCAAAATAGATATAAGTTTAAATTATCTTTTATTTTTTTGAAGTATGTTTAATAATGTTTAGACATAGCTTTTTCTTTTTAAAACACATAAAATTATATTAAGTAAAAAAATCTCAATAATTTTTTACTTAAAATATGATAAAAATTCATATTAATACATAATCCAGAAAAAAATAAAAATATAATATGCATAACTTTTACATTAAATTTGTTGCATAAATATCATGACTATAGAAAAAATATAAATAGATTGAATGTTAAAAGCCATGGTTATGAAATTGATTTTAAAAGTCATGGTTAATTTTCATGTGAAATGTTCATAGTTCAAAAAAATTTACATAATTATATGCAAGCCTTTTTTATCTTATAATAGAAAATACAAGTATAATATAAATAATATGAATTTACTAGATCAAAACTTTGATATTGGAGTAAATATACAGTAGTTGTGACAGTAATTTGATTGTAGTAGTAATATGATATCTAATAGCTCATTTATTAGAGTGTATGTAAAAATAAGACATAATTAATTTTTTTAAAAAATTAATTAAGGTTATATAACTTATTTAATAAGCTGCTTATGAAAAATAACCCCTACATGTTTTTAAAAGCTGCTGCCAAAATAGAGATTATGAATTAAGCAGATTTTACAAAATTTATCAAATACTATTTTTATCACAAATTATGAAATAAGCAACTTATTGAGCTTCACCCTCAATCCCAAACGAGGCCTCAATAGATTTTTTTATTAAAAAAATATCACTAGTAATGTTATTTTATATATATATAAGCCCCACAAGGAAAATTGACAGAAAAGGAGAAGTAGAAATTTTTCTGATAGGAGATCAAAGTGGGTTTCTTTAGAGATGAAAAATTCGCCCACCATATTTTATCAATTTATAAATTCTTCCTCAATTAGTTAAAAGAATGAAATTCGCAAATATTATGACGATATTAGGTATCACCTTACTTAATTAGCTTGTTTGTTGTATGAATTTTGAAATGATGACACATATCTTGCATGTGATTATTAAGTGCTCTTTTGCTCCTGGCTTGTGAGATTGGCTGTTGGAGGAATTTTACACCTCTATTCTAGTTGAAAATCTTATAAAGGTCGGTCTTATTACATCAGTATGCACTGAGGTGCTGACTGAGGTGGTGGGACCAATAAATATAAAATAGTTATATGGGTTGGTTTAGTGGATCTGAACTCTCATGGTGGAACTCACTAATTTTTAATTTTTAATAATTATTTATAACATTAAAGACGGTGAGTTTAGTGATGAGATATGGATGGTAAAATTTTCAATGGGTTTGGGGTCCATTTTAAATAGGATAAATTTTAAATAATTTTTAGAAAATTGAGAAAAAATAATCCCTAATTTGTTAATGGAATGGAGTTTGGTTTTGCAATCCCAATCCCACCCCCACTCCAATCCCCATTATATGGAAATATATTTTAATTTTTATTTACTAATTTTTTTTTATTAATTAAAATATTGATTAGTAATTTTTTTTAGATTTACCTAATATAAATTAATAAATATATTAGAATTAAAACAAAATCTTACAATACAATTCTTATTTAACCCTAAAATATTATTATAATATTATTTTTTTTCTCTCTTAACTGCCGTTCTCTTGATCCCTTCAAACAAACTCAACCTCATTCTTCAAAAATTTTCAGAAAAATTTAGTAAGTTAAAAATATTTTACTATAGACTAATACTTTAATTATAGCTTGATCTTGACTTGACATATAAATATAAAAGTATATGCAATATGTTCTTTTTTTTCCTTTCCCCTCCATTGACTTTTACAAAAAATAGATGCGACTCATTTTATGAAAATACAGATGAGGTAAATTTCTATTTGTATGACATTATGAGGTTAATCATCTTATTTATTATAAGTGTTTACAAATGATATATGACAAAACTTTTCCTAAATACAGTCATTAATTTTATTATTTGATAGTATAGGATTAAAGTAACAATCATAGGCTATATGAAGATGATAAAGAGAATATGAAGCTGAAAAAAAAGATTTGAAACATTACTATACATTTTTATTTTTTAGTTATTATTTATCCAAACATATTGTAGCTTTGCTATCATTTCAAAATTTTATTTCAAACTTTTGAATTTTTTTCTAATTATTTAAATACTTTATAATATGATAATGATTTTATTTAATTTAAGTCTCTATAATTTTTTATTTATTAAAAGTATGTATCCATACCTATTGTAAAATAAATAAGTAAATAGGGAATAGGGTGGGGGTGCAGAAAACATTCTCCATATAAGGATTCCTCATTCCCACCTCACTAAATTTATCAGGAAATGGAGCGGGGAATGAAGGTTAAAATTTTTTATGGGGTAAACCTCCCCACCCCACCCCACCCCATTGCCATCCCTATGCTAAGATGATAAAACTGACCTACACATCTAATTAATTAATAAAAATGATTTATGAATCGTCCTTTGACCCAGGAATTTTTTATATCATGACTCGTAATGTAAACTATGAATATATTTTATAATTTTCAAATGACAAATAATATTTTAATAGAAATAAAGAGAAAGCAACAAACAAATGGTTTAACTAAAGGCATTTTGGTATTCGGAAAGGTGTAAAATACGAATATATTTTATATCGTCACTTGTAATGTAAAATAAAATATATTTTATAATTTTCAAATGATAAATAATATTTTAATAGAAATAAAGAGAAAAAAAAAAACAAATGGTTTAACTAAAGACTTTTTGATAGTCGGAAAGTTATGTAATGCAAAAATCAATTTCCTAATTTACTAAATGGGTATTTATCTAGGGTAAAATTAGCCCCATCGAAAGATTAATAGATATATTTAACACAGACGCTGTAAACATTACTTTCATGACAATCCTTGTTACTTTCATTCTAAATCACACATCCCAAGACAGATACAGATTAAACTAAATTCTTGCAAAATACAAACACAGATCCCAATAATTAAATCATCACAACAATACAAAACAAATTACATGAAAAAAAAAATAGAATACTTCAGACAAACACAAAAGGAAGTTACTACCCTCCAATATTATGTTGTTCCAAACAAGAAGTCTTACCGATGAGATTACCGTAAGGGACTTGGATCCAAGGTAGCAAATGCAAGTAACTCTTTATCAACTTGTAAAAAATTCATGTAGTCTTCAAGCAAAAATACAAAGGCCTCGATCCCATCCCCAAGCCTTGTATTCATAAGAACTACAGTAGTCGATAACGTCATGATCGATCCACCAAAACCAGCAAGGCCAACCCAAATAGGCTTCCCCCATCCAAAATCAATCTCATAAAAACCAAAACTAGAAGAACTGGTAAAAGTAATTCTCTCCTTCACATCAGCATACTCTTCATCTTCATCTTTGAGAGCTTGAAAATAATTACGAAATCCTCCGGCACCTTGCAGACTCCTCACAAAATCTGCATCAGGTTTCGTTATTGCTTCCCTAAGCTGGCAAACCAAACCATCCAAGTCTGCTTCATCATCTGCGCATAATGTATTAGCATGGCAAATGATGTTTCCAACTAAATGTTCTGACAATGGCGGCCTGGCCTTTCGACGCAAATTTACAGCATGAGTCAATAAAGTTGGCTTATGGGAACCTGTTTTTGCTTTAACGGCAGCCATGATACTTTTGGAAAGGATTGCTGACACAACCTCAACACGGGTTGGATGTTGAACGCTGGAGCTGGTAGCCTTGGCTTTGAGGACGGCTATTGCTTTGGCTTCAAATACAAATCTCCTCGTAACAAATCTGCCCGTTTTTGGAAATCGAGCGAATTGGGCTTTTGCGGTTGCTTCTCTTGGGTATGCATCACGTGGAGGAAATAAAGATGAAGCATCATAACTGGGACGACACACTGCTTCTTCCAAAGTCTTACGAGCTGTTGCAGCCCAACTCTTCATGAACGAGCTGAAAGTTGTGCCATCACCGATCATATGTGAAATACCAGCACAAACGACAAGACCACCACAAGCAAATGATGTTACTTGTACCTTAGCCGCATGAGCTCCTGCTATTTGTCCACTCTGATCATTGCCATCTGCTGGAAAGAATTTATTAGAGATCAATGATAGATCGGGTTTGCTGAGAAATTCATTAAGAGAAATTACGGAACGGGCCTCTACAAAATATACCCCAGCATCGTTGCAGTCCACGGAATAATTATCAGTCATCTTTCCGGCAAGTGGGTAGTGGCAAACTAAAGTTTCCGATAGAGACTGCTTTAGAAGTTGCAATCTCTTGGAGACAATAGCACCAATATCAGCCTCTCCGGAAAGGTTAAAGGGATAGTAAAGGTACCTAGGAGCGTAGAAGTGACTAGGATATTGATCCAGGAGACAAAGCTTGTAGGATTTGAGATGACGAAGTGTGGGAGAAGAGGGTTTGATGTATTCTCTTGCAATTATTTCTGTCTCCATTACCATTTTCTTTCTGAGAATTGATTATTAATTTCTTAACTCGTCTTACAATTATATCAATCCTGTCGAGGAAATTTATATTAGTTCATACCACTGGGCTAACCATCAAAGTTTTGACTGTTCTCGTAATCATAAACAAGGTATCTTTTCACGTGGCTGTTCTTTGCAATTATTTCTGTCTCCATTACCATTTTCTTTCTGAGAATTGATTATTAATTTCTTAACTCGTCTTACAATTATATCAATCCTGTCGAGGAAATTTATATTAGTTCATATCACTGGGCTAACCATCAAAGTTTTGACTGTTCTCGTAATCATAAACAAGATATCTTTTCACGTGGCTGTTCTTTGAGAGTGTGTGTGTGTGTAGGGAGTAATTTTTTAATAGAAAATCTTTTATTAAAAGATAATTGAAAAGATAAAAAAAATATCTCCACATCTTATTCTGTACTAAATTTGTGTTTGTTTATTTTATAACTTGTGTAATATATGCGCCCATTAAATATTTTGTTTGTCTTGTGCCTAAGGCTTCAAAAACCCATTAACCTTGGCTTAGTAAAAGTTTTAAATTTTAAAACTTTTACATTAATTTCTTTTAGTATAAATATAACAACGAATTATAAACATATGTACAAATAACAAATTTTAAAATTTTTGGTGACATAACAAATGACAGCATCGAGTAGTCAAAGTGGTTGTTGCTGTGCTGGTGTCGGTGATAGATGCTGTGGTTGTGTTGGTGTCGGTGATAGATTGGGTTTTGAGAAGAGAATGGAAGTGAAGAGAAGTTTTATTTTGTGGCGTAATCGTGATTTGAAGAAGAAAAACTATTACTTTTTTTTTTTTTTAAATAATGCAATCACGCGTAAACCCGATACCGCCACGGGTTTAGTTAATGCGTCTTTGACTGTATAACAACAGTACTGTCATGTCGTATAATCCGAAATCAGTTTTTAGCCAAACATAGGGTTGTACTAATTTAATGCTGTGCAGGATGGTAATGCTGTCTAATGCTGGATGCCAAACGCGCCCTTAAAGAAAAAAAATAAAAAAGAAAAAAAGGAAGATTAGATAGATATACTATAATGAAAATGTAACATCAATACTAATTTAATATCTTTTTCTCTGTCCTCCCCCGTCTGTATTCAACGTATTGTTTTCCTCTCTCCTTTGCTATAAATTCTAATCAATTATACCAAAAGCTACCCTACATGTCAAAGATCTGATCCATTTCCAGTATATAGATTTATTTTTTTATGAATCTCATTTTTCTGTGGGCGTAACCGCTTACGTCATTGCTAATTTGGTGTTAGTACTGTAGGGCCTTTGATAAGTTTTGTTATTTTATGTATCATTGGCTTGAAAAGACGAATTGAAGAAATGATGATGATATTCTTTTTAGCTGCAGATCTAATATTAGGAACATGGCTAATCATTTGTTATTTCAAAATTAAATAGGATTAAGAGGGGAGTTGACATTGGGCTGCTGGCCGTTTTTTGTTTTTAAATTTATTAACTATCAATTATTTGAGCAAAATTTCATTCAACAAAACATTAAATATGAAAGAATCCTAATCTAATAAAAATGAAGGACTAAAATTTTTTATAGAGGCTAATTTAATAGTTACAATATTTCAGAGACAATATTAAGATCAATGTCAACTACTCCGAAAAGGTTAAGGGCATGGAAAAGGAACCTAGGATTACAGTGGCGTAGGTAACGTTGATCCAAGGGAGAAAGCTTGAACGATTTGACAGGAAGAGGAGTTGGAGAAGATAGGGTTTGATACATTTGATGCACCGTAAATGCTTCTTTATTCTCAATAATTTGAGTTAATTATCTAATTATTTTTTATATTTTTAAAAATTATCTAAATTTCTATGTCATATTTCTATTCGTATTAAAATCTATTTAATCATTAGTTATATATTTTTAACCTATTGAATATCATATATTTTGATAAATTTGTCAAAGAGGAAAAGGATTTATTTAGTATTATGAATGCCTAGTTATGGAGGGACTTATTCATTTTTGTAGGTTGGTCTAGCCTACTCTCTTTCCTTCTGCCTATTTTCCTTTTAAGGGGTTGGCATTTGAATTTTAAGTTATATCAAATAGAAATATTATTTTACCCTTAAAAATTAAGATCCAACTTCTACAAAAGTAATGACATGGGTTCTTTGGGTAGATCTTAAAATATATCAAGTAATTGACTCAAATTGGAGAGTATAATGGAAAATTTACCCCCATTTCACATTTCGCATGCATTATGAGTTAAACATTTGATAAAGTACGTTTTTTCTTGAGTCCTTGTTGCTTGTGTTAGGAAATTCAAATTCCATCCAAGATCACTCTAAGTAATTTGTCAAGCAACAAATAAATAGAAAAATTAAATGAAGAATACACCAGTCACATAATACAAGATTTATGTAAAAAACTTTAAATTTAGAGAAAAATCATGGTCATTGTCAAAAGATAACTAAAGAAAAATATTCACTATGTGGAAAATTATTACAATCATATTCTCAAGAATAATTTTCTCTCACCAAACTCAAATACCTAATCCGAGAAATATTCCTTAACAAAGCAAACCCATAATACCCATATTGCAGAGCCAAATGCTCCTATAATATATCTACATGCTTAAGAATATTTCTCTCCACTATGAAAGCCCCGAATGCTACTCTTGCATTCACCAATTGAATGCTCTCAATTTTGAGATGCCAAGCTCTCAAATGAGAGCTTCCTTTTATGGGAAAAATTTTGCGTTAAAATTCCAATATTTTAGCCCTTAAAAAATCAAATAACGCGGCTTCTTCATTTGCGGCACTGATTATTTTTGAGAGCCAAAATTCTTGATTTTTTATCACACTTTCAACATGTTGGAAAGAAACCACGATAAAAAGTTCTTTAAATGAATCACTTAAATTTTTTGAAAGTAAAATTTATTTCATTCGTCCTTTACAGAATTTTCCCTTATTTAAGTCCATTTTAAACTTGTTTATTAATTATTTTACAATTGCAAAAATCTAATGGCCTTTGCAATAATTACAATAGATTTATAGCCACAAAACATGAAATATGATCGCAATATCTTACTGTCTGGTTGTTAATTAATTTATTGTTGACTTTTTTGTATTTTATACAAAATGCGCACCATCTTTTGACCTTTACTGTTGTCCTTCTTTCGGCACGTTTATCAGTTTCCTTTAAAAAAATAATTGCCAACGTTTAGAAATATCACCACCCAGTACACACCGGCGAACCCTCAAACTAGCTCGAGAATTAATCAAATACAACTCAATTTGATAGCAAAAGGTGTTTGAAAACACTTTCTAGCGAATCAATTCAAGAAAGCTCTGAAAAAAAAAATGGAGGTAGAAATAATTTCTAGTGAGAGCATCAAACCCTCTTCTCCAACACCGCATAACCTAAAATCCCACAAGCTCTGTCTCATGGATCAATTTCTGAGTAACGTCTACGCTCCAAGAGTTCTACACTATCCCCTCAACCAAGACGATCTTTTATCCCCCATTGATATCGATCATATTATCTCCAAAAGATTGCAACTACTGAAGCAGTCTCTATCAGAAACTTTAGTTAACTTTTACCCACTCGCCGGAAAATTGACTAACAACTTTTCCATTGACTGCAACGACGAGGGAGTTTATTTTGTAGAAGCCGCAGCCAAAAGTCCACTCAATGAACTTCTCATACAACCCGATCCGAACTTGATACTTAAACTATTTCCGGTAGACGGGAGCCAACAGAGAGGACAAGTAGCAGGAGCTCACGTGGCTAAGGTACAGGTAACATCATTTTCATGTGGTGGTCTTGTTATATGTGCTTGCATTTCACATACGTTTGGTGATGGCACAAGTTTTAGCTCGTTTATGAAGGCCTGGGCTGCCACGGCTCGTAATAAGATTTCGGAAGAAGAAGTTATACATATATGTCCTAATTATGATGCTTCATCTTTGTTTCTTCCTACTGAAGATGATTTGTTTCATCAATCGAGAGCTATCTCAGAAGCCTCGTACACTCGATTTTTGCAAACTGGTAGATTTGTTAATAGGAGATTTGTATTTGATGCCAAAGCAATAGCTGAACTCAAAGCCAAGGCCAAAAGCTCACGCGTTGAGAATCCAACGCGAGTGGAGGTCGTGTCAGCAATCCTTTCCAAGTCCATCATGGCTGTCTTAAACAAAAAGTCAGCTTCCCACAAGCCAACGTTATTGTCCCATGCTGTAAATCTACGTCCAAAAGCCAGGCCCCCATTGTCAGAATATTTAATGGGGAACATCGTTTGGGCGACAAATGCCTTATGCACAGAAAAGGAAGTAGATTTGGATGGCTTGGTATGGCAGCTGAGGGAAGCAATATCGAAATTTGATGCAGATTTTGTGAAGAGCCTACAAGGTGTTGGAGGGTTACTTAAACTTAGTGAAGCTATTAAATATGAAGCTGAAGCCTATTTGGACGCAAAGAATAGAATTATATTTAGCAGTTGGTGTACTTTTGGTTCTTATGGTATTGATTTTGGATGGGGAAAGCCTATCTGGGTGAGTTGTGTTGGCTTTGGTGGATCGATTCTCGAGTTCTTACCTATAATCATCCTTATGGATACAAGATTTGGGGATGGAATTGAGGCGTGGGTGGCTTTGCTTGAAGAAGACATGGCTTTGTTAGAAGTTGATAAAAATTTACTTGAATTTGCAACCATTGATCCAAGTCCCCTGAAGCTGGCCAAGCAAGAATAATTGAGTACCGTATGTAAACGCGTATTGTGGACTCCACCAGTCTTGTTCAATTGTGAGGTTACAAGTTATTAGTTCCTTTGTTAAAGTTGGCGTTTCTTCTGTATTTTAGTTGCGTTTGAATTCACTGTTTGATATTTGTGCGCTTGGCCTTACTGGATGTGTAGTCCTTTTTATATTTTTGTTGTTACACATAGTCATCGGGTTCAAATCGAGTACACTTTATGTTCCGAGCTTAAAACTATGCTAATTGGTGTGTTGTGCCCATTAAGGAAAATTCGGTTTTTGATTTGAATGAGTCTTCATCGGCCGTGTTTGAGATGGGTCCAGCAAACCCGTAAAATTCTTCTTATGCTATCTCCAGTGGGGTAGTTTTTTTATGATTAGGCAGACTCCTTAGAAAATTTGTCTTTTACCTTAGATATATTGTATTTTAATTTGTTAACTACCAATTATATAAGTATATTTACTATAATAATAAAAAAAAAAAAAGGGAATCTCAATCTGAAAAGATAAATACCATAATCCGTCTATCTGATAGTGAGAAATCAAACGTTATTGGTCTAATGGTAACGATATGCACACCGGAAGTGGCCCCAGAAAGGGAAAATATTATTACTTACAAAAGCAGAATAGACAAGAAGCAGCAGCGTAAGCCACGTTAAATGGGTCGTTTATCATTACAATAATAGCCACGCCTTTTGATGCCAGGACATTTTGTTGTATAGATCTCGCCTATTATGATTAGAGCCAACATTTTGATGCCTGGCCAAGTGATGTACTTTTGTATAAATTCACCTGACTAGATTGGTAGCATTGTAAAACAGGTTGAGAATTAATTAATAATCCTTAAAAGGAAAATGGAGGTTGAAACAAAAAAATAGAAAACCCTAAACCTCTCTCTCGGCCAAAATTCCCTCAACTAGCCACCACCGTTTTGTTAACCTTTGGCCGTCGGCATGGCCTCACCGGCCGCCGTTGGTGGTCGCCAACCGCCACTGAAGCGCCCTCCCACCACCGGCTATGTCTTCTTGGCTCGGTAGCCCCTCAACCAACCACCCTCACTCACATGCAACAATGCCTCTTTGCGGCTTGCCTCTCAAAATCGACCCCTTGCTGCTGCCAGTCCCTTGGCTGCTGGTGGTGCAGTCCCGCAGATGTCGGATCACCCTCCTCGCGCCGGCGACATGACCTTGGCTGACAGATCCAACTCCCAGCCCGTCGTCGCTGCACCCACGACGGCCGGTGATGCCTCCATTCCCTCGCCTCAGCCACCTTTGGTCCCCTCGGCTGGAGCCATGCAAACGTTGCTGGCCACCGTGGTGGTGGTTTCGTTTTGACAGCCGCCGTTCATCCCTCCAACCCGTCTACGGCCAGCCATCATGAGCCTCTCTCCCAAGACCCGTTGGCGTCAACCAAGTGGTCACTTACTCCTCATGCAGCCTCAGACATGCAGCAAGCTTCCCATCGCCCACCACCCGCTACTGCATGCATCACTCAACCTCCCACCACTTCGGTTTCCAACAATAATCCTACGGTTGGTACCACAACCCAGCCCACAACCACTTCCATCCATGACCCTCATTGCCCTACCTCGAATGTGAACATCGATGCCACAGCTGGTACCCCTCTCCCATCACGGGCAGCACCTATTATTCACCCCTCCCGCAACCCAAACTTCAATCCCAAGCCCTCATATGCTTCGGTTTTGAACCCGGCCTCCATCCTTAACCCCTCTGCCTCCTCTAGACCTCAAAAATCCTTTCTTGATGCTGTCACGGGCTCCGACTCGCCCGTTGTTCCGGTCAAGCCGACTATACTCCATCGTGGTGAACCTGCTGTTCATTTTTCGGCAGAGGAGATACAAGTTATGGCTTAACCTTTCAAACTAGCATTGGTTGGTAAGTTCTTGTTTGGCCGTCCCTCTATGGATGTTATTCAGAAATTTTTTGTTTCGTTGGGGTTGAAAGATAATTGTCAAGTGTCGTTGCTTGATAATCGACACTCGTTGATTAAATTGTGTATGGAGGAGGATTATTCGCGTATTTGGGTGAGGCAAACGTGGTATGTTAACGGTCGGGGTATGCGCATTTTCAAGTGGAGCACTGATTTTTGCTGTTCGGTGGAGTCCCCTATTGTTCCTGTCTGGGTATCATTACCGTACTTGCCTATTCATTTTATCCACTGTAAATCAGCTTTATTTTCTACTGCTGCTGTTATTGGTACACCGCTACGTGTTGATCATGCCACAGCCTCGGTTAATAGGCCATCGGTAGCCCAAGTGCTTGTTGAGTATGACGTTTCGAAACCGTTGTTGCCTCGTATCTAGATTGGGGAGGAGGATTCTGGGTTTTGGCAGGATGTCATTTTTGTACGGGTCCCCGTATACTGTTCCTTCTGTAAGCTCCTTGGTTACTCCGTCGATTCCTGTTACGTCGCTAATCCTGGGCCTCATAAGCCCATTCAGCCTGTTGGTGAGGCTAAGCCATGCAGTCCCGCAGATGTCGGATCACCCTCCTCGCGCCGGCGACATGACCTTGGCTGACAGATCCAACTCCCAGCCCGTCGTCGCTGCACCCACGACGGCCGGTGATGCCTCCATTCCCTCGCCTCAGCCACCTTTGGTCCCCTCGGCTGGAGCCATGCAAACGTTGCTGGCCACCGTGGTGGTGGTTTCGTTTTGACAGCCGCCGTTCATCCCTCCAACCCGTCTACGGCCAGCCATCATGAGCCTATCTCCCAAGACCCGTTGGCGTCAACCAAGTGGTCGCCTACTCCTCATGCAGCCTCGGACATGCAGCAAGTTTCCCATCGCCCACCACCCGCTACTGCATGCATCACTCAACCTCCCACCACTTCAGTTTCCAACAATAATCGTACAGCTGGTACCACAACCCAACCCACAACCACTCCCATCCATGACCCTCATTGTCCTACCTCGAATGTGAACAATGATGCCACAGCTGGTACCCTTCTCCCATCACGGGCAGCCCCTATTATTGACCCCTCCCGCAACCCAAACTTCAATCCCGAGCCCTCATATGCTTCAGTTTTGAACACAGCCTCCATCCTTAACCCCTCTGCCTCGTCTAGACCTCAAAAATCCATTCTTGATGCTGTCACGGGTTCCAACTCACCTGTTGTTCCGGTCAAGCCGACTAAACTCCATCGTGGTCAACCTGCTGTTCATTTTTCGGCAGAGGAGATACAAGCTATGGCTGAACCTTTCAAACTGGCGTTGGTTGGTAAGTTCTCGTTTGGCCGTTCCCCTATGGACGTTATTCGGAAATTTTTTGTTTCGTTGGGGTTGAAAGGTAATTATCAAGTGTCATTGCTTGATAATCGACACGTGTTGATTAAATTGTGTATGAAGGAGGATTATTCGCATATTTGGGTGATGCAAACGTGGTATGTTAACGGTCGGGGTATGCACATTTTCAAGTGGAGCACTGATTTTCGTTGTTCGATGGAGTCCCCTATTGTACCTGTCTGGGTATCATTACCGTACTTGCCTATTCATTTTATCCACTATAAATCAACTTTATTTTCTACTGCTACTGCTATTGGTACACCGCTGCGTGTTGATCATGCCACGGCCTCGGTTAATAGGCCGTCGGTAGCTCGAGTGCTTATTGAGTATGACGTTTCGAAACCATTGTTGCCTTGTATCTGGATTGGGGAGGTGGATCTGGGTTTTGGCAGGATGTCAGTTTTTTAGCGGGTCCCCACATACTGTTCCTCCTGTAGGCTCCTTGGTTACTTCGTCGATTCCTGATACGTCGCTAATCCTGGGCTTCGTAAGCCCATTCAGCCTGTTGGTGAGGCTAAGGGTACTGCGCCCTGAGATAAGGGTAACTTACCAGTTCCAAAACTTGCTAGTCAATCTCGGGAGGCTGGTGCTCC
This sequence comes from Murraya paniculata, assembly GCA_030449075.1. Classification (NCBI taxonomy): domain Eukaryota; kingdom Viridiplantae; phylum Streptophyta; class Magnoliopsida; order Sapindales; family Rutaceae; genus Murraya; species Murraya paniculata. The sequence goes on along the minus strand of JAEVFN010000093.1, from coordinate 138,982 downwards.
CCAATATGTTGTTGCTGCTGATCACCGGCCTCCGGTGTCTCCTTTACAGTCCCTTGTCGATCAGGGTCCGAGTTCAGGATCTGGCTTAGCCCCCCCAGTTTCGGTGCCTCCTGCTGCTTTTCATGTTGATTCAGACTTGAGAATTTTTATGGGTGAGCAGATTCGCCCTGCTAGTTCAAGTGCTCCGGATAGCTACTCGATGCCTCCTGACGCCATTGGTTCCGGCTCGAGTAGCCTAGTTAGTTGTCCTATGCCGATGGAGATCCTTTAGATGTGGCTTTCAATTCTCATAGTACCGATTTTTCTGGATTTGATGATGAGGAGGGGGATGGTCAGTTGCGGGTCTCCCTAGGCACTGCCTTTTTCAAGTCTACAGTAGATAATATTCGCTCCACGGTTGTGGGTTTTAATTCCCACCCTTTAAATCTCTCTTTTCAATCAGATGAGGAGTTTAGCTCCGAGGACAATCCTTAGCTGATGAGTATTTTGCGTCTGAGCCTGAGGGTACAGGGGGCGTGATCCTAATCGTGATTTTAGTGTTGCTGGCCCGCAGTCCTCTGGTTCCTCTGGTTCTAGGAAATGTTTGAAGACAGTCACTGGTAGTAAATATCATAAGCAGTTTTCTGGGTGTTTACATTAATTACATATCATTTGCTTTACATTGCTCTGTTTTGATTTGTTTTTCCATTTGTTGGTTGTTTTTGCTCCTTTACTTGGAGGTTTTGGTCTATGTTACCCTCCATATGTAATTTTAATTTTTTTCAATAATCTTCAGGTAGGGGTCTTGCCTAACCCCCCCACCTCTGGGTGGTTTTAAAAAAAAAATGGAGGTTGAAACAATTTCAAGAGGGTGCGTAAAACCCTCTTCTCCAACCCCTCTCCGTCTCAAGTCCTACAAGGTATGCCTCTTAGATCAATATCAGAATCACCAATATCTTTCCCTATCCTTTTACTATCCCCTTAATCTTTCTGGAATGGTAGCTAATATTAATCTTTTTCTCTCCAATAGATTGCAACTGCTAAAGCAGTCTCTATCAAAAACTTTAGTTCAGTATTTCCCACTTGCGGGAAAGTTGACCGAAATTTACTCTATTGACTGTAATGATGAGGGGATTTATTTCCAAGAGGCTCAAGCTAAAGTTTCTCTTAATGAATTTCTTAGCAAATCCGATTTATACTTGATCAATAAATTTATTCCAGTAGATGGAAATGAGCAGAGTGGACAAATAGCAGGAGCTCATGCGGCTAAGGTACAGGTAACATCATTGGCTTGTGGAGGTCTAGTTATTTGCACTTGTATTTCACATACATTTGGTGGTGTCTTAACCTTTATCTCGTTCATGGGGAGTTGGGCTGCCACAGCTCGTAAATCTGTGCAAGAAGCAGTGCCATGTCTTATTTATGATGTTTCATTGTTATTTCCTTCTTATGACACATACCCAAGAGAATTAAACCAACTTGCTCTGGGCACTCGGTTTTGCAGAACTGGCAGATTTCTTACAAAGAGATTTGTGTTTGAAGCCAACGCAATAGCCAAACTTAAAGCTAGGGCAAGTAGCCCCAGCGTGCAAAATCCAGCACGTGTTGAAGTTGTGTCAGCACTCCTTGCCAAACGTATCATGGCTGCCATCAAAACAAAAGCAGCGTCTGATAAACCAACTTTCTTGACTCACGCAGTAAACTTGCATCGAAAAGCCAAGCCGCCATTGCCGGAACATTTAATTGGCAACATTATTTACCATGTAAATTGAAATGACCTGCCCGAACTACGAGGTGAGTCTGTCTAGACTCATCCAAAACTATACTAAAACTAATTAATAAGGATTCTATCAAAAATTCGGCAGAATTTCCGCTATAAATATATCACTCTCGGCCTGCAAGTGTTACACACAAACTCTTCCAAATAATTTAATAAGCAACCAACTCAAATGCTCAACATTCTCAAGATAATACTACACATTGGTCTATTCTTAATCTCAAAAGAATAATACACCAACATTATACAATCCCAAAATGATGAGCTTATCACAATGCCCTAACAAAATCATCTACATCTGCTAGTATAACGTGGTCAAAATCTAAAAATATCTATAGTCGCTGGGTCGGTTTAGTGTACCTACAACCTCCTGTGGGGGGAAAAAATATGATAAAACGGGGTGAGTATAAAACTCAGTGAGCTCAGTGAGTGGATAATAGTTTTCTTTTGAAAATAACTTACTATAAAATAATTTACTCTTTTTCAAAATAATGTCATCAAACTATCATAAGAATTCCAGTAAACTTATGTAATTTAAATCATGTACTGATACCACAATAATACATAATACTGCATAAAATCAAGGGATTCACATTTACAATAGCAAATACTGAATATCGAAACTATCAAGAAAACAAGTACCCAGGGAAATAATCTCGTCATATCTAGTCCTCGACGAACGTGCGATGACGTACTATCTGGATACCATCATGTCTCGGCCACCAGATAGACGGAAAAGTGCTATCTCATATCCCATCATATCTGATGGAGTTTGCTTACAACAACAGCTATCAAGCTAGTATCCAGATGGCACCATATGAGGCTTTATATGGTAGAAAATGCAGAACTCCAGTATGTTGGGATGAGATTGGTGAACGAAGATTATTTGGTCTAGAAGTAGTTCAGGATACTAATGAAAAGATACAATTGATTCGGGACAAATTAAAGGTAGCTCAAGGTAGACAGAAGAGCTATGCAGACAGGCAGAGGCGGGAACTTGAATTCAATGTTAGTGATAAAGTCTTCATACGAATATCTCCTTGGAATGGAGTGCTTCGATTTGGGAAGCGCGTTAAGCTAAGGCCACGCTACATTGAGCCATATGAGATCATAGAACACATTGGTCCTTCAGCTTATCGACTAGCCTTACCACATGAGTTATCCAGAATCCATGATGTGTTTCATGTTTCAATGCTCCGAAAGTACATATATGACCCGAGCCATGTGCCATCGACGCAACCAGTTCATTTGAAGGAAGATATGACTTATGAAGAGAAACCAGTGGAGATACTAGAAGGGAAACACCAAGTCCTGCGTTTTAAGATAATTCCTCTAGTAAAAGTGTTGTGGAAGAATCATACAAATGAAGAGGCTACGTGAGAATGTGAGGACTTAATACGAGCTTAGTATCCTCACCTTTTCTCATCAGGTATGTAAATTTTAAGGACGAAATTTTTATAAGTGGGGAGAATTGTAACATATGCATTTTTGTTCTATCTAAAAAAAAAGCAAAGGCTAAAAGTAAATAAAAGGAAGTAACTTGTTAAAAAAAAACAAGAGAAAAGAGAAACACAGCAGCACACACACAGGTGAGAGAGAGAGAGATTTTTTACCCGAAAACCCGACCCAATCCGCGAACTCGACCCAGCCGTATCTTCGATTTTCGGCCACCTCACCGGTGAAGGAAGGTACCGATCGGAAGCCATCGAGCTGCTGGTCAGCTTCCCGCCATTGTTACCGCCCAGAAAGCCACCGGAACGCCGTCGGTTGAAGCTTGAAGTGCCGCAGAATCGCCGCCGTGATTCGCCACGATTCAGCCATTTTTTGGCTGCACCACCACCTGGGTTTTGTTCCTCACGTCACCAGCTTTCATTTCCGACCATCCCCTCTCACCAGGGAAGCCGATTTGCCGCCAGTCGACCACTTGAGAATTCGCGGCTATCGAGCTAGATTCCGGCGCCGTCACCACGCGTGGGAGCACACGCCAGCACCATTAGACTCAGCTTAGTCCAAAGTATCTAACCTGAGCTTCCCGATCACCGTTGCTTGGATTCCGATCACCGTTGACCAGCAAGGACACTTCAGTAATTTCACATTTTTAAGGGTAATTTTATAATTTCAAACTTTGTGGATATTTTCGTAATAATTGGAATTGAGGATAAATTGGTAATTACGATTTCAACGGTAATTCAGTAATTCACGATTTTAGAGTTTACAAAATTACCCTTTAAAATATGAAATTACTGAAGTGCCCTTGTCAGTCAACGGTGACCAAAATCCAAGCGACGGTGATCGAAAAGCTCAGGTTAGATACTTTAGACCGAGGTGAGTCCAATGGTGCCGGCGGTGTGCTGCCACGCGCGGCGACGGCACCGGAATCTAGATCGATAGCCTCGAATTCTCAAGTGGTCGATCGGCGGCAAATCGGCTTCCCCGGTGGCAGGGGATGGTCGGAAATGGAAGCTGGTGACGTGGGGAACAAAACCCAGGTGGTGGTGCAGTCGAAAAACTACTGAATCGCGGCGAATCACGGCGGCAATTGGTAGGTTTCTGGCGGAAAAGATGGCGGAATCTGACCACCAGCTCGAGGGCTTCCGATCGATACCTTCCTTGACCGGTGAGGTGGCCAAAAACCGAAGATACGTCTGGGTCAGGTTCGAGATCGGGTCAGATTTTCGGGTCAAAAATCTCTCTCTCATGCGTGTGCTGCTGTGTTTCTCTTTTCTCTTTTTTTTTTAACAAGTTACTTTCTTTTATTTACTTTTAACCGTTATTATTTTTTCTTTTTTAAACGGAACAAAAATGCATATGTTCCATAAATGCATTAAGCACTGATGATGAAGTAGAGTTTGATGATTTGGTGTGCCAGCTGAGAGAAGCTATAACAAGATTGGATGGAGAGTTTGTCAAGAGTCTTCAAAGTGCCGGAGGGTTTCGTAACTTGTTTCAAGAAATCAAAGATGAAGCTGAAGTATATGCCGAGGTAAAGGATAGAATTCTGTTTACCAGTTGGTGCAGTTTTAAGGGTTTCTATGATATCAATTTTGGATGGGGAAAGCCTATTTGGGTTAGCGTCGCTGGTTTTGGTGGATCTATTATCTCGATCTATCCTTATATTGTTCTTATGAATACAAGACTTGGAGATGGGATTGAAGCATGGGTGAACTTGCCTGAAGACAACATGAATTTGTTACAAGTTGATAAGACAATTACTCGCATTTGCTGCCTTGGATCCAAGTCCCTTAGGGTAGCCTAATTTGGTTGGTAAGAAACTTCTCGTTTGTAACAACATAATAAAGATCCATCTTGGAAGGTATAGTAATTTCCTTTTTGTTTGGTAGTATATTCAATATATTTTATGTAATTTGTTTGTGTGTTCCGATGATTAATTAGTATAATTTGTGTTTGTATTTATTTTGGAAGAATTCAATTTAATTTCCAACTCTCTTTGGGGTGAACTAGATGAGATGTGTGATCTAAAAATAAAAATAACAAGGATTGCCATGAAATCAATATATACAAAAGTGTTATATTCCGATAACAAGCTAAATCCTTGTTGGGAAGTTTTATATTCCGATAACAAGCTAGTAGTGTCCATATTCTTTTTTAATTTTGATTTTCTTCTACAAGAAGAATTTTGTCTCTTAAGTAATCTTCCTAAAATAAAATAGCTAAATCCTAATTTTAGAAAAATTACTAAATTAAGAAGTGTCCTAATTAATAGACTTTAATTTGGAAATTACAATTCAATAAGGACACAAATCTTAAATTGTCACACGATGTCAATTTAAATAAGACTCTAGACCTTAATAATTTAAGCTTTGGTATACTTGTGTTAAAATCCTTTAAGGAACTAGTCTTCAAATTATGTCATGACATTGGAGCAAAAACCTACGCATAAGCAAATACAAGTCTAACCAAAAAATAAACATTAGGCCATGTTAGTCCAAAATAAATAATAACATGGCAAATAAAAATTCACTGCTCCCCCTCAATGAACTAATTCTCTTATTACAGCGAATGTGACTACCCCTAATAAATATTACTCCCCTTTTTTGTCAAAAGGGTTCAAAATATAAGTAAAGATGGTGGTTTAAGATGCAATTGGTAATGAGTTTAAGATGTAATGGGTAATGAATAAATATGCATGACAAAAATTAGAAATCAAATAATGATCCCCATGCAAGAAAAATTAAAGATCATGTAAAATAAATGTTTTTTATGCATGAGTTGCCTAAAATGCACTGTTTATGCGAATAATGACTTAAATTGATGATAATTTTTTGACATATTTTCTATCATAATACACGTAAAATCAAGAAAATTAAATTTTAATCACTCAAATACAATCAAAGATTAGAGAAATTTAAACTTTGGAGTCTGTGTGTGAAAACCATATCATTCGAGACTCATTCTCAACTCTCTCAATATCAAAAACTTTAGTCTCGAAAAATAGTATGAACAAGTCAAACTATCATTTTCATCGTGATCTCCAATTGAAACTTTTTTAAACATGCTGGCAGCGCTACTTTTTTTTCTCGTTCTTTTTGCCTTTGCCTTTTTTTTTCTTTTTCTTTTTTTCCTTTTTTTTTTTAACTATAGTTAAGAACTTTCATTTCATCTCTTAAGGTATCTCTATTTTTATAATAGATCGTCATTTATCATATTATACCCAGACTCAAATTAGCATAATTTCACTCTTACGAGTTATAAGTAATAGATAGTTATTTTTAACTGTGGTGCCTCCATATCTTGATAAGAATCAAATATAAACAGTTAATGTCTAGTCCATTAATCTCAACTTCAAAAATATCTAAATCAAAAAATCATGATAGAATCAAGAATTCAATGACATATTTGCATGAGGATAGGTTTAAATTGAACTAATCAAGAATTGTTTCAAGCTTTTAATATCTCAAATAAAGATTTTATGCATATTGTAACTAGAAATATTATCATATCATGCAAACATTTGCAAGTTCAGCAAGGCTTCTTCTTATGGAAGCTTATGTTAATCTGAATGAATTAAAATGTGACGTTTGTATCAACTTACCATTAGTGACAATTTGAAGTTCAGAGTTTATTGGGCCTTTTTAAACCTTTTGATGTCAGCTGACTTTTTTTTTTTTTTTTGAGGGGAAAGTAAAGCTTTCCATTAAATAAACTTTGAGAATAACATCATAACAAAGTCTGGAAAATTATCTAGCCATATAGTAGTTTTTTCAGCACTTAAAGCAATTTTAGCTAAGGAGTGGGCTATTCCATTACAACCTCTTGGGACAAAACGAATTGATGAAAGATTTTGGCTCTTTAGACTCTCCTGAATTTCTGCAATTTTCCAGCAAAGCTCAGACAAACACCCCTTCTTGTTCAATGAGAGGTCCACCACCTCTGAGCAATCTGATTCTAATATCATTGGCACAAAACTTACTTGAGTAGCAACTTGAAAACCAAACAAAACAGCTTCAGCTTCCATGCATGCCACACTCCCTTGGTAATAAACTCTCTTAACTGCTGCTGCTGCTATTTTACCCCTAGCATCTCTGATCACGACTCCCAAACCAGCCTGCTGATCTGAACTCTTTATCGCTGCATCTACATTTACCTTGTACCAACCTACTGGGGGAGGAGTCCAGCTCTGGGAGTTGCCTGGTTGGGTCGTTGTAGTAGCTTGACCTTTGGAGCACTTAATTCTCTTATAAGATTCCACACAAGATGCTGCCTTTGCCATTGAAAAATGGGGATTTTCTTGCTTGCCTTCGAACATGAGTAGATTTCGTGAGCTCCAAATGGCCCAACAAATTGCAACTATCAGCTCTAAATCTTTCTTTTTTCTCTTCTGTGCAACTTCCTGGAGCACACTTAAAATATCTTGATGGGCTGTTGATTTCACTTCCTCATAGAATTCTGACAGCTTCCACACCCTTCGAGCAGCCTTACACTCCATTAATGCATGGAACACATCTTCTTGCTTGCCTTTGCATCTTTGACAGCTTGGCTCTCCTATAATTTTCCTCTTCCACAGATTGCTTGCTGTTGGCAACAGGTTTTTTGCAGCTCTCCACATAAATATTTTCAATTTTTCTGGAATTTCATTTGACCAAATAACATTCCACTGAGATTTGGTGCTGTCTGAACAGCTTGGATGATCAGTGAATTTTGCCCTTGCTGCTACTTGGTAGCCACTCTTTACTGAATAGATGCCATGCTTGTCGAAACGCCAGACTAGTGTATCCTGCTGCGGGGTCCTCGGCAGCGGGGTTCTTAAAATTTTTTCTGAGTCTTCCTTTGAGAAATGCTGAGCAATTAAACTTTCTTCCCACTACTGATTATCATTTATAAGATCAGCCACGACAGCCTCAACAGGCAAGTTTGGACACAAAACAGCCCTGAAAGATTCTTTGTTCAGAATCCAATTGTTGTTGTGGACTGAAATTTTACTCCCATCGCCAATTCTCCACCTTAAACCATCATGCAAAATCTTCCTTCCCCATAACATACTTCTCCAAATAAAAGAAGGATTTGACCCCATCTTCGCCTCCAAAAAACCAGTGTTCTTGAAATATCTTGCCTTTAAAATTTTTGCCATCAAAGATTCCGGATTGTGCAGAACTCTCCACCCTTGCTTCGCAATAAGAGCTTGGTTAAAACAGGAAAAGTCCCTGAAGCCTAACCCTCCTCTTTTCTTGGCATGGCATAACTTATCCCATCTTGCCCAGTGGATCCTCCTTTTTGAACCAGCAGAGCCCCACTAAAAGGATGCAATGACCTTTTCAATCTCATCGGACAGATTTTGAGGGATTCTGAACACGCTCATTGCATACGCAGGCACTGCTTGAGCCACTGCTTTTATAAGGACTTCCTTCCCTCCACTGGAAAACCATTTATGTTGCCAACTAGACAGCTTGTGCAACACTCTTAGCTTTATGTCGTTGAAAAAGCTTGTTTTTTTCCTCCCCACCATGGACGGTAATCCTAGGTATTTCTCATGTTTGGACACAACATTCAATTCGAAGATGCTCTTTATTTCCTCCCTCTGGCTCGGGCTTGTGCTCATACTAAAAAACATGGAAGATTTCTCGTAGTTGAAAACCTGCCCTGAGGCTGCAGTGTAGCAATCAAAGATTTTCTTCAACTCTTTACAGTTCGATGTAGCTGCTGTTGTAAAAATCAGGCTGTCATCTGCAAATAAGAGATGATTGATTGATATCTCTTTGCTGAACCTCAAGCCGTGGATGTGGTTTTGATCTTCTGCTTTCCCCAGCAAATTTGAGAAGACTTCGGCACACATAATAAAAAGATATGGGGAGAGAGGGCATCCTTGTCTCAACCCTTGTTGGGGATGGATGAGACCTTTTGCCACACCATTTATCAAAACTGAAACGCTAGCAGTGGAGATACAATTCATAATCAAACTAACCCATTTAACAGAAAAACCCAGCTTCTGCAGGGTGCCCTTTACAAAGCTCCACTCAATCCTATCATAAGCTTTACTAATATCTAGCTTTAGTGCCACTAGACCTTTTTTCCTTCCCCTACTCAGCCGAATCTTGTTTAAGCACTCATACCCTATGATTATATTGTCGGTAATCTGCCTATTTGGAACAAAGGCACTTTGAGTTGGAGAAATAATATCATTTAGAATTATTTTGACTCTGTTTGCTAATGTTTTTGCAATAATTCTATAAATGACATTACAAAGGCTAATAGGTCTGAACTCTGTTACTTTCCTAGGCTTTGACACTTTCGGGATTAAAGCAATGAAAGTATGATTCAAAGGAGCAAAATTACCTCCCTCATTCAGAATGTACAAACAAGTTGTGATGACTCCCTCCTTAACAGAGCTCCAATGTTTCTGGAAAAAGGCTGCTGGGAGGCCATCTGGGCCTGGAGCCTTCGTAGGGTGCATTTGAGCAAGGGCTTTTGCTATTTCTTCCCCTGTGAAAGGCTGATCCAGCTGACTGTTCATTTCCCCTGTCACCTTGGTTGGCACATTTGCTAAGGCTGCGTTTAGCTGGCTCGGGGATGGGCTCGTTGTAGTGAAAATATTTGTAAAATACTCACAAAACATTCTCTCCACTTCCTCTGCATCTTCAATCCATTCCCCATTCTCATCTTCAAGGCCACTGATTCTGTTTTTTCTTTTCCTAGCAGTAGCTTTTTGATGAAAAAATTTTGTATTTCTATCACCCTCCCTTAGCCAATCTGCCCTCGATCTTTGCCTCCAGAAAATCTCTTCATCCAACAAGATAGTGTCAATCTGATTCTCTACTCTTTTTATCTCATCCCCACCTTCAAAATGGCTGTAGTCATTTTTCAGATCCTTCAGCTTATTAACAAGGAGCTCCAGCTTTTTTTTCCTTCCGTTGAACTCCCCATTACTCCAGAGCTTTAACTCAGCCAAAGATTCCTTCGACTTTCTCTTAAACAATTCAGCCGGATTGCTTTTGTTCCAACAACACCCCTCCTCCCATTTTTGCCTAACAATTTCCTTACACCTCTCGTACGGACTCCACATGTCTTCGTAATGGAGTCTGGGGAAAGTTCTCTTCCTGAATCTACTACATCTGCCCTTTTCCACTACTTCCATCAAAATCGGATTATGATCTGAGCTCCAAGAGATCAGATTCAGAGCTGCTTTTTCCTGATACCAACTACCCCAGTTGCTATTGCATAAGAATCTGTCAAGCTTCTCTTCGATTATCTGAGGCCCGAATCTCCTATTCGACCAAGTAAACGGATACCCCATGCTCCCTAAATCCTTCAAATCACAGTCCCTAGTAGCTTCTCTAAAATCATTCACCATGTTTACCCTTTTATCTTTCCCCCCTATTTTTTCATTCAAGTTCAGCACCTCGTTAAAATCTCCGAAGAATAACCATGGTAATGAAGATAAAGCCGCTAACCTTCTCAATAATGCCCAGGTGTGTCTCTTTTGGTCGGATTCGGGATGCCCATAAACCCCGGTACACCTCCAGTAGCTCCCATTCTCCCTATACACCACCGCATCAACATGATGTTGGCTAAAAGATTTGATGTCTACTGTTGTCTCAGCCCTCCATAGCAAAGCTAAACCACCACCCAATCCTTCTCTACCGACTACAAAACAGTTTGTAAAATGTAACCTTCTTGCTTTCTCTTGCATTTGCTTAGCCGTCATTTTTGTTTCACAGAGGAACAAAATTTCTGGCCTATGCTCACGCAAAAGCTGCTGGGCTTCTCGGAACGTTCGGTCATTCCCCAGCCCCTGAACGTTCCAACTTATAAGTTTCATGGCTGTCGGCGGGGCTGTCTTCCAGCCACCGCCGATATTTCATTTCGATCATTCTGTGCCTCCTCTCTGACTTCATACCTCTCATCATCAAAAAAGAGCTTCTTTTCCGTTGTAGAAGCTTTTTCGCCATGTTTTGTGCTTACAGGTTTCTATGGGCTATTCATTTTACATTTTTTCCTTCTTGGGCTTTCCCAGTTCATTGCACTACTAAGCCTTTTGAACCATGTTGCCTCCTCATTTATGCTCATTTTTCCTTCCGCATTTCGGGCTTGTAGTTTCCACTTCCTTTTCTTGGGCTTTGTTTTGTCCACTCTAAGCCCATTATCTCCATCTTCCACCTCAAATTCCATTTGGGGGGAGAATATGCATGTGTTTTGCCGAGTGCCCCCATCCTCCATATCCCCCTTCTTCTGATTTGCTTCCCGCTCAATTTCTCCCGCTCTATCCCGTTCTGGGAGTTTTGTTTTTTCAATTATGCTGTTTTGGGGATTCCTTTCCCGCATTTTTTCCTTTCCTTCCCTACTGTCCTCTCTCCCATCCAGATCCCGATGTGTTGTACCCTCTTTGCCTTGGTTTTTCTGCTCATTTTGACAATCCACTGACTCTGCAGGCTTTCTACTCTCCTTCATTAATTGCCTTTCAGTCCCCATTTGAGCTTTCTCTTTTTCCATGCTCGGACTACCCATACCCGGTTCTAATTGAAGGTGATTTTGGCTAGCTTCTACTACGGATTGCCCCTTAGCTGTTCTGTTTTCGCCTGCATCCCTTTTTTTTGACGTTGCGGCATTTGTATGATCTTTGTTGGGCTCTGAATCCCATCTATCTCTTCTCCTGCTCTGCTTTAGTTTCTCAGTAATTGTGATTGCTTTAAGCCATGGGCCATAAGCCATCTCCTCTTTCGACTGAGATTTAAAATGTGCACACTCTCTGTATTGGTGTCCTATACGCCCGCAACAGTAGCAGAAATCCGGTAATCTTTCATACATGACACGCATGGGAATGTCTTCTTCGTCTTCTCCCTCCTGTTCAAGCTCAATTATCTTCTTCAAAGGCTTTGTCACATCGACTGAAACTCTTATTCTTAAGAATTGGCCCAAACATTCTCCTGTTGCATCGGTTTCCACTTCTTCAACCTTCCCGATAACTTCACCGAGCTCAGTTGCCATCTCCCTTGACATACACATAATGGGAACATCATGTATCTGCACCCAAAAAGACGTATGGCTGAACTTCTGTTTTTTAACATCTCCTATCCCAGATGGTTCAGTGAGTACAATGAGCGCTCTGTCAAAATGCCATGGACCTCCCGCCAATATACTTCGTTTGTCTGCCTCGGTTCCAAATTTGAACATAAACATATTATCCCCCAGGCTTTCTATTTTGACTTCTCGTGCTGTTCTCCAGACTCTTTGCATTGCAGTCCTTAGCCCCTCAATGCTCACTCCCCTTGTGTGCAGTACTTTTCCGATCAAACACCCTGCTACTATTTTTTCACCCTTTGCCTTCATTTTACTCTTGAAAAACACTCTTCCCCCCTCATCGTCACTCAACTTAATTTCTCTGCATCTCTTAATTAATTCCTCTGGATCCATCCGCTTTAACTCTACTGGTCAAACCAAACTAAAGCTGTGAATAAGAGAGAAACAACCACCCACAGTGGAGTGACTAAAATGAGTCATGACGCCTCTAGTTTTTTCTCATCCTTTTGGGTTTTCAGAGAAAGAAAACCGTAAGGAGAGAGACTTCATGTCAGCTGACTTTTGATATTCCTATATGCTGTTCAGGTCATCTGATTGCTCCACTCTTGGTTGGCCTATGCGTGATTATAGTGAACTTTTTAAATCAATACAAGCCAAGGGGGATCGGTAATCTTTCTCAATCAACACATTGATCCTTATTTTTCATATTTCATTCGCCTGTTTGTTGATGTACTACAATTATTTTACCGGAAACTGACAAATAATGGATAAAGAAGAATATGATTAAAATCTCTTAGAGCACTCTCAAGAAGAAAAGAGAACGCATGAGTAAAGCTTTATTACCATAATTGACAATATAAAATTGATTCATTTAAAAAATGAATGATTCAATACATAATGATAAAAAATGATTATGATCTGGAACATTAAATCTTATATATATATAAATAATCATTGTGTTACATACATGGTGGGAATTAATTGATGTCTTTGCTGTAAGTAGACAAGTTTAGATTACATATTAGAAAATTTCATAATGAATACTTTAGAAAATAATCATAATATTCCAGAATAATAATAATGTCGGCAATTCATGCTGCAATGATTGAATTAATGAAACCCCAACTTCATGTATTTTATAATATCCCCTATAATTAGAACACCATATCTATAAGTTTTTCTTCTTTCCTTAATGTAATAATGAAAGTGAAAAACAACCTTACAAACATTGTATCTTATGCACAATTTTTTTCCATAATTCTCACAAGTTGTTCCTTACATTTTCTAAGTTTTTTGTGATTTCAATTTCAATGTAGACAAACTTAAAAAATTAATTAATGAAAAGTTTTGAGTCCTGTTCGGTATTGAAGTTGGACAGCTATAGCTTAAGATATAAAGTACTTAAAATATTTAGTAAACACTAACTACTGTGACTTGAAAGCTAATTTAATTTGATTACACATGTTACAATGAAAAACTTATAGTATCTTTATTAATTTTGTTAATGTATGTTATTATTCAAAAGTTATACTTACTACACACTATTAAGCTTTATTTCATTATTATTAATTTTTTTTTTACTTAACTACAGCACCTCGGTACTAAACAGAATCTTACTTGCAGATAATCACAGCTGAAACAGGTGTCTTTGAGTTTGATTGACCCCACAAGTATTGGTTGGCAGCTCCCTCATAAAATATGAATTTCCTCAATGGTTTTGGTTTATGATAAACTCCTTTGCAAACGATTTCATGAGATAGATAGACATGTTACACTTTTCAGTGTGCTTTTGAACTGCCACTTTGATTCACTCGACTTTAGAAGGATTGATAGAATTGGTTTTGATATTTATTTAGATTGATAATCAAATTATATTTGATAATTTTTAGCTTTTGTGAACATATCAAAATGTCAAAGCCCAATTTGGGTCTTCAGTGCTTCTCACGTTGCAAGCCTTGAAAAGCCCATCAGTAATAAGTCCAAAAGCTTTTAATTCTTTCCCAATTTGATGCTTTATGCACGTTTATTCTTTACCACTTGATATTGATAAGATATGGTTCCAGGCTTCTAAGTTCTAGCATTTGATTATGTTAAAAAAAATTATAGAACAAAATAAAGCTTAGTTGCTCGCTAGTTTTTGGAAAGCATGCAAAAAATTTTAAAATATAATAATAATTTGATTATATAAGTTGTGCGTAATAACTTAAAAGTTATAACACTAAAATTTTAAAAAAGTGTAAGAGTTTTATATCTCTAATTATAAAAAATATTTAATTAAAAAACTTCTAATGGTGCATAAAAAATCATGTGATTATAGATCTAATTTAATTTTTCTTCGATGCCAACATTCATATTTTATAAAATCCGAACTCAATAGTACATTGTTGTAAATCAATCTTCTCCCTTTTTTATTTTTTTTTTTTTCCGGCTTAAAAGTTTTAGTTAAGTTGGCAAGTAATTTGATGTGGACGTTTGTACCGGAGGTAAATTATCAATGTGAAATTCATGAACCTAAATATAAAACAAAATGGCTTTACACATCATATTGTTAACTGTCAATTGGCAGAGATCACATAATCCCGCTCAGTGCCTTTCCAGGAGTGAAATTAAACACCTGTTATTCCGTATGTCTGGTGAAAATAAAATTTTTTGTCATCAAGTAAAGATTTTTATCATTTTTTGGGTCGTCATCGCGATAAGATGACAACACCAATCACCAACCTAGCTAACTGGGATTAATAAAAGCAACTTGATCATCAACACACCATCACAATCATGATAATCACTATCGCCGTCCTCTAGTATGCCGCCATGTGTCATTAATGTTGGTGTCTAAAAGTTAGGCCCACGATGCCCTAGTTCCCAACCTAAGAAGGTAAGTAGATACATGATTGAATATGATGACATATATCTATATTCATTAATTCCAAATTTTACTTATCTAATTATCTTAAAGAGTGGATAATGCCATTGCCCATAAATGTTATCGTTGTTCAAGTGGGTCATTCATTTAAAGGTGTTCATCTATTAGTTTTAGGGGAAAAAAAAAAGTGTTCATCTATCTGAAAGTGTGAAAATAAAAATAAAGATCAAGAAGAAGAAAAATAAAGGTAATATATATGTGTTAGCCAGAAAGAAGAATATGTTTTGCTTTTTGATTTTTGTTCTAAAAGTGAGGATATTACTTTACTAATTTATATAAGTATAATTTAGTGAATTATAACAAAGATATTGAGAGTTTAAATTCATGCAGTGATAGATAGTTTAGATTTCATTAGAATTTGTACGCGAATCTCTTCAAATTATATGGGGAAAAAAAAAAAAAACTCACCACTTTCTTCTTGCTTTCTTGCAGAGCAAGAAGAGATGAGTTTGCCATCCAGCTAAGATGGCTTCTCAATTTGGGATGAATTTAGTTTCATCACTCTTTTTAGAGTAATAATATAACTACAAATTTTTGTATAATTTTATTTTATACAATTGATGTAGCATGATAAAATTAGTTGAATTAAATATCTCTTTGCCCGCATAATTTACTTTTATTATTTTATATTTTCATTCAACCAATGAATTAATGTCAAATCAGTTTGTATAAGATAAGTTTATACAAGAGTTTGTGATTGTAGTTTGATAATATATGCCAAAAAGGCTTCAACATTACTGCTTTTTTAGTGTTGCTGTTATTTTCATAGTTAATTGAATTTGCAAAAAGATGCTTCAATTTATAATATAAACAATAAGAAGCATATCTTTAAAAGGTTTCAAAATCTAAATTAGTTAAGAGAGAGTTAATGTCCTTTTCACATTTCTTAATAGATCTTTGAGAATTCTAATGATCGTTGTCATCAAGAGAATTATAATTAATATTTCCCCCAAATTAATCGTTGTTATGCATTGTTAATGGCGGTAGTAATCATGGTCTTTACATATGAATTTTGAAGCCCTTCTTGATCGTTCAACGGGATGTTAATTCTCCTTTTATATAATTGAATTTACAATTTTTCACTAGGCAATAAAATATAAGATATAAGATATTGAATTAGAAAAAGATTTTCATAATTTAAAAATTAAAAAATTAAGAGTGTCATTATATAAAAGACTGATTTTGAGAGGCAAAAGAATAAAATATAAATAAAAGAGTGAGGCTATTCACACCCTAGTACTTAGTCGAGCAGTGGTTTAGATTGACTCAAAATTTAAAATTTAATTAATCAAAAAGCCACTCTATATTCAAGTGCTGGCCAGCTCCCCCAAGTAAATTCCAGTATATATTTAGAATATTGATTTTCATCCAAATATTTACAAGTGAAATTGACCTGTTCATTTTTTACTCACAATTTAATCAGCTGCGGCCTCACAAAGCTGATTTAAGACGTATTGATAAATTTTTGCTTATAAATATTAGTAAATTGTAATATTTTTAAATAATTAGGTATCTCATAGACTCTAGACCGTATAAAATCACTTATTTTTCTCTTAAATATATAATTTGCAGCCATGTGCACACACACATGGTAATTTAGCAATAAGAGAATTTTTTACTTTATTAAAATAAAAAATAAGCTAAAAGATAATAAAACATATATTTTAATACACTAGACAATGAAATATACTAATAAAAATGTGTGTTTTTTACCTTTTAACTCGTCCTGAATTCTCTTATTACAACATTGTTTTGTATATATGCATGGGATAAATTAAAAGATAAAAAAATAAACAAAAAAAAATCTACTCTCATACACCATATTCTTCCGATAATGTATTAAAATATATATTTTTACTTTATCTTTTAAATTATCTTTTAATTATTTTAATAAAGTAGGAGATTTCTTATTATAAAATTAATCATTACCTATGGTTCAAAAAACAAAAGCAAATTGTTAGATTATCATGGATAAACAAAAGGTTGTCGGAAATGAATTCGTTGGGGGTGTGTCCAAGATGCAAATTGATGCCACCTGCGGATTGTACATATCCAAAAGTACACTTTTTTACCTAGAAATTGCATTCATTGAGTTATTATGGGTTTGGTTTTGATGATAATGATTTATATTGGTGTAATTCATGTGAAAATATAAAGCTCAATATGGAAAAAGACAAAAAAAAAAAAAAAAGAAAAGAAGTTGACATTTGACTTGCACCTTTTAATTTTGCAATTACATAGAACTTTGTATGGTAACATTTTTGTCGTGAGGACAAAAAACATAATTTCATTATAAGAGAAAACTCTTAATGGCTCTTTCAAGTTTTCAATTATATCATCCTCCACCAGTAAATTAATTGACATTGCAGCAAATCTCTTACATAAAAACGATCTATTGTTTGTAACTTTTCATATATATTTGAATCTATAGCTTATAGACTTCAATTTACAAACAAAATACACAAACAACACAAAACGTTATAAAGAAAATTAAACCACTATAAATCCAATGATCATTGACATCAGTATTTGGGTTTAATTTTGTAAATGTATGTTACCATCTTGGATTATGCCGTAATATAGGTAGTTTCACAATTATTTTAATTGTTCCTGATCTATGAATGCATGGAATCCCACTTAAAACTCGAGCAAACTGTTGCATGGCAACACAATTCCCTGGTTCAAGCAATGGTTGCCGAGCAACAACTTTCTTTTGATCAATTTAATAAGTAAATAAATAAATAACTTATAGCAATTGCATGGTTAGTTCACGATCACTTGGAACAACAGTTTCTTTTGCGTAAGCGACAATGTAACGCCCAATAAGTGTTAGGGATGTCAGAATTCCACCAGGATCGCCTGACTAGAAATGGTCGTAGGCTTATATCATTAACCTATTATCAAATAGTTTCTGTGTAAGTAACAGGCTTAGTTTCAATACCGTGTATTAACTTGCACCTGCATGCTTTTCCTTTCTCCTTCGGGACGCGTGTGACCTTCCCATTCACTATATTTCTACCAGATTCTGTAACATAACAAGGTCTGCAAATTTGTAACATCTAAGGGTTAAAGGGTGGCAGGATTCCGCACGTGGCTTGGTTAGAAATGATTGTTCGGCTCATATGATTATCCCATTCTCAAACAGTACAAGGCTTTGTAAGTAGATTCAAAAGCAAAATCGGAGCGAACAAAGACCGATAACGGACAAAATATTATGCCGTGTGGAAGCCAAGCCACACATGTATGTTAATGCGTCGAACACCCACATCAAGGCTTTTGATTCAGCTTTCAGATATTCTTTTGTCATATTGTTTTACAAAGTTAATTATATCCAATGTAGTAATTAATAGGT
Source organism: Murraya paniculata (assembly GCA_030449075.1). Lineage (NCBI taxonomy): Eukaryota > Viridiplantae > Streptophyta > Magnoliopsida > Sapindales > Rutaceae > Murraya > Murraya paniculata. The sequence goes on along the minus strand of JAEVFN010000093.1, from coordinate 120,478 downwards.
ATAGGATTTTATATTTATAAATTAGCTGTGAAATGAACACATCACGAGTCGGCCAAAATTGTTGGGTAGATGAAGTCCCTAGCAATGCCTTTTAGGTATGCAATAAAATCACACGTTCTGCAGTGAGTACGTGAACATGAAACTTTTCATTAGCAAAGTTTTTCTTATTATTATTATTATTATTTCTGATTGTCCTTGTGATAAGATGACAACACCAATCACCCAGATTACTGGCTTCACAAAAGCAATTGCTAATTATCTTCATCATAGATTTATAGGTCATCAATTCATCATCCTTTGCAAATTAGCCATGTGTAATTATTTGTGTCAAGAAGCTAAGAGTGCACTACAGATGCTCTAGCTAATACCTAGCCTAACACCCACTTAATATAAACAAAATAACTCTGTACTTTTAAAAAATGATCTATGACAAATTGATTTCGGATGTGACTGACTTATGTGGTCCTGCAGGCTGCAATATATATTGTTGATCATCATGCATGATAGTTAAAGGAGCTCATTTAATTTTGCTTTATTGTTTTAAGAGTGGGGAAGAAGAAGAAGAAGATGATGATGATGATGATTGAAAGCATTTAAAATTGTTGCACTAATCATTGAGAATATTCTTATTAATTTTGGATTTCATTAATTCTATATGGCATTGGTGCTTGCCCATCTTGGGGGGAGTTATGAGACACCAACTTTAAAAATGGAAATTAAATTATCACCCAAATACCTAACCTTTGGCTTATGTATATAAGAAACTACTAAAGGGAATCTTTTTAGAAAGCTATAAATATCAACCACTATAGGTACTTCCTCCAAATTTTTTAAAAAAAAATTATTTGGAATATTTGATATTACAATAATTTTACTCTTTTTTTTTCACTTTCTGAGCAACCAAACAAACTTTCAGGAATTGCCGAATTGCTTGTAGTTATTTCAACATTGTCATGCTTCAGAGTAGTTTCTTGTATGAGTATATTTAATGCCATAATTAACAGAAAATATGATTACAGTAAACTTTAAATGGCTGAAATGTGTTTTATTATCACAATTCATGCATTACAGAGAATACCCACAAAGATAAACTTGTAACTTATCTGACAATAGAGGGAATATATTTAAGTATTTTCAAATTTATGTCAATTATCTCAATATACTTTTCCGCCAAAGTATCATTTCTCTTACTGTCTATAGGGCAAAGGTTAGTAGTTGAGGGATTATATAAAATCTTTACTTTCGTTAATCTTGAAATCTCTATATTAACTTAATATATACAAAGAACCAATCTGTTTCAACAAAATAGTTGTCATTTTTTTAATATATTTCCCTTTTTGTTTAGGATCCTTTTCAAATTTAAGCAATAATTTATACATCTCCCATTATTTGACAGTTTCCAGATGAAGACTTAGTCAAATTGTCTTGGAAAAATCATGCAAGACTATGTCAAAGTCAAACTGGGGTCTTCAGTAAGGTGACCCTATTGGTATTTTGTTTATTTTCTTGAAGGTCTGAGTCTCCAAATTAGTCCTTTTGTTGACTTTTGCAGAACGAGACGACCCACTGAAAAAAAAAAAAAACTAATAATAAAATTGATAAATATTTCATAAATTTTTTAGGTCCAATTTATTAATATTTCAAAATCAATGAGAATTGAGATGTTCATGCATGCTGCTGTTGTGCCACCTCTATATGTGTAGACATTATTCATTTGATGGCTGAACAATAGGATCAACAAATTAAATGCGGTGATGATGATGTGGCCCATTAGGCAAATTGATGACAATTTCACCATTAATGTTAACACATTATTATTCATCCAAAATAAATGCTAACATATTATTGATGAAAATGACTGGCCCCATCCAAATCATGTTATTTTGCTAGAAAATTGCTTCGAATGGAGTTGTCATTGTGGGAATAGTTTGATGATTAAAGAAATTGTATTTGTGGTGCTATGCAAATGCAAATTCGAAGTTTAATAATTCATTATATGAAAAAGATAGTAAAAATAATAATAAAAGCATAATTATTTTTAAGGTTGCTCATCAGACTTGGATTGGATCATAACAATGCTATCTAGGTATAGCTCGACATATTTCTAATTGTAATTATTTTTTCGTCATACTTGCATTCTGATGTAATGTTTAAAATAAAAATTCTTGTTACTAGTTGTGAAACGTAGCATTGTGAAGTGGATGCAGGGTCACATGTGTGAACCTGCACCAATTTGTCAGAAGTTTTGTGGTAATGACTACGAATTGACTGCATAGTTTTTAAATAATTTTATTTAATTAACTTGAGTTTAAATTTTAAAGATGTAAGAAATTAAAAATTAATTTAAATTTATATATACCTTATTTTTTCAAAAGAAAAAAAATATGATAATAACTGTTTCACTATATTTAAAATTTATGTCTTAAAATGTGTTTATATAAGTTTTTTCAATTTGTTATCGATAACGAAAAAATTATTAATCTTGCGAATAACATAATAACATATGAAGCCATATCTATTGTTACTGAGAGGCAAGTTAAGCTTTTAAAAATTGTACAAAAGATTAGAGTTCGAAATACGCTCACATGGAGTGATGGACGGGAAGAAAATAAGTTACCATAGGTTTATTTTTATTTTATTTAAAAAAAAAAAAAAGCTTGTGCACAAAGCAATATATTATATTACCCAAAATCATGCTTCGAGTGATTTGTTTAATTATTAATATATATCTTTAAGGGATGTAGCCAAAAGATTCACGAGCAGTGCTGTTGGCTCATTTGAATCCAAAATGGCTCCTAGCCTAGCCACCACTTGCTCAAGTTGCAAGAGTTATTATATATTATGGTTTTTAGGTGGCATGGAAGGTAAGGCGTGCACAGGATAAATTCATCAAAGTACAATAATGATATCAAAATCACAATCAAAATGATTGAAGATAAGGGCAGATTTTAGATTGTATAATAAAAATAAAAAATAAATTTTCTTTTGGGTATTTATTTCCTGTTTTCATGGTTTTGGTTATAGATCTAAAAAGTTAGAAGGTTGATCTATTAGATCAACTTGTCGTTGTACTATTTAGCAGAGCCAACACTGGGCTAAATAATATTTCGAGAGAGCGTAGGAGTTACTCCATCAAAAGAAAATTTATACTACATCAGAAGTAATACAATCAATTATTGCATGTGTAATATGTATAGTTGAATTTAATATAATTAGCACTTGCATCATAGTTTTTTAAAATAAATGAACACAATGCTTAATATTATTTATTTATTATATGACTAACGTGATACCTGTAATGTATTCTAAAATTTTTCCTCCATACTCAAGTTATATGCACATCTTTAGTAAATCATATACATGATGCCTCATTGGATCCTACTAAGCTTCCAATAGTTTTACCAAATAAATGTCTTGTAGTTTATAATCTTGTTGCTGTTGTTATCATCTTTTTATTAGCTTCTTCATGCTGTAATATTACTATTTTAAAGAAAGAACGTTAATAACTCTTTAGTTGAGTTAGATTGGTTTAGGGAGGCTTAAAAATGATTTCGAAAAGCTCAAAACAAATTTTGTCGTTAGTTAATTTTTTGACAAAATCACTTTTGACAAAGTTATCTCATCCTACCATAGATTTGAAAAATAAAGAATGAGTAGCTTTTTAAATTTTGATTTTGAGAATCACTTTTATACTTAATATAAATTATAAAAATATAAAATTCTCCTTATTAATTGAGAAATAAAATCACTAACCTTAAATAGATTATTATTATTATTATTACTAATTATATTGAGATAAAAAAAATAAAATTAATATTATAAAATATTTATTTTAATTATCAATTATTAATATACATAAAAAAATATTTTATATACATGTTTATAAATGTATAAATAAATTTTATTTAATATTATGTCTAATTTAGTCATTTAGATTCTTATAGCAGTTTAACAGTAATATAATTTTGCCAATGTTTAACCAATTTTCTTCATAATTAATTATTTTTATAACATAACTAACAACAATTATTTTCAAAGATACAGTATTACCAAATTAGCGTTTAGTAGTTACATGCAGATGATTGGACTTCAATTATAGTACAGTAAGTCAAATCCAATAAGTATTGAATAGTACTCACATGGATGGAGAGGGAATTAGTTGTCATTAGGCTAAATAACAATTAAAAAAGAGTGGGCTTATTTGAACCCACTAAGTTTCTCTTTATACCCACTTTACACACATAGAGAGAGAGAGAGAGAGAGAGAGAGAGAGAGAGAGAGAGAGATATTTTTTCAAAATTCAAAAATTACTATTTTCTTATTTTATTTTTCTACTTTAATATTTGTATTTTCTCTCTTTATATTATCACATTATGCATCGTGAAGTTTCATTATTTTGGCTGTTAATTATTTTCTTTTCTTAATAAATCAAAATTCTATTTCTTTATTTCCTATTACCATTCCATTCCTTTCCTTTTATTTGTCTTAGATTTGTTGTATCAAGTATAAATATGAAACCTAGAGAGACTTTTATGATTTTCTTGGCTGGTAAGAAATGATTGGTATTCTTTTTTTTTTTTTATGGTAAGTTCTTTATCTTCCAATTAGTAATAGCCATTATGAAACTTATTTTGAGAAGTTGAAAACCAAGCATCAATATTTATTTGAAATTGAAAGAAAAAAAATTTGAATTACCTATAGTGAAAGTGAGGAACTGGGAGAGAAAGGGAAGTATGGTTAACTAAGTAATTTGAGCCAAAATTAAGTAGTAAGCATGGTTAGTTAAGTAATTTGATCGAAAATTAAGTAGTAAGCATGGTTAGTTAAGTAATTTGATCGAAAATTAAGTTGTAAGCATGGTTAGTTAAGTAATTTGATCCAAAATTAAGTAGAAAGTATGGTTAATTAAGTAATTTGATCCAAAATTAAGTAGTATATTTTTATGTTATATAAAAAAAAAAGAAAGAAAGACAGAGAGAGAATAGCTATATTGTTCTCCAATTAAATGAATTAATAATCCTGACACATTAAAAAATTAAAATAAAAAATAACATTTCAAGATTAAAAGATATTGCGATGAATAATTATCTAATAATAAATGTCATTAGGGTGCGCAAGCTAACAAAAACCCACACGGAATTTGAATTTTAAAACTAATAAAATTTATTACATTTGTGATTCAATAAATTATTATTATAATGGTTCATAATATCTTTTGTCCCATTTTGATTTGCCACTTAAATTATATAATATTACCGAATATATACGTACATGCATATACATATACATATAAAATTAGCATTAGCAAAAGCAAATTATAACTACCTCCCCAATCGCCGGCACTAATTAATTAATTAAAACATCATTCCACAAATTGTTTTATGTCTCGCTCGCACAAGCAATTAATTAAATATATATTATTATATTACAAGTTGAGAGTGCATATAAATAATTTTCTTAAATTATTTTATTAAGTATTTTGTCTTATACACCCAGTTTTAGACGAGGAAATTTAATAGATTAATTGAAATTTAAAAACCATAAATAACAACCCCTTATTTGTTGTCCCATTTTTTTTTTTAATTGCAGATCACGCAGGAGAGGTATTCTCAAATAATCTATTTATTATAATTTTTCATTGGGGAGATATTATTACTTGAGTTTTGTTTTGTTTTTTGTTTTTTTTTATTAGCTTAGGTACTTAATTACTTATTGAAGCTCACACTTAGGACCGGAGCCCTACAAACTTCCACTTCTTGCAATTGAAGGTAGACCTTATCTTAATATCTTCCTACTTGAGTTTTGGTTATTTATCATGAATTAATATAATACATAAACTATTAACTATAGGGTTTTTCTAAGTTACAGCTGCTGTAACTTACAGCCGCAACTTTTTCGAGTGAACAGTAACTCCACATGATTACTGTTCATTCGAAAAAGTTGCGGCTGTAAGTTACATAAACTGTAACTTAGCAGCTCCCTTAATTATAAGACTGGAGGGAGCCATGGTTTGGCCCCCACACATTTGACATTTAAATTATATCGGATCAAAATGTCATTTTTTAATATTTTGATATGAAATGACTATCGATGCTTAAAAATATCTTGTTAGTGAATATTTTCTCTTGGAAAAATTATAGTTGTGAGGTACTCATGAATAGAAGAATTTGTTGAGACCAACTTGGGCAATTTGAAATTAAGAAAAAAAAAAAAAGACAATGCTATGTACCTTAAATCCTTAATACTCAAGTCTTAATTTGAGTTTCAGTTGATGTATCATCCATGTATTAGATAGTAGTTACGTAATTTTATAAGCAATAAAATTTATCATCTAATAAATGGGTGACACATGGCATTAAGATTTAAATTTAGACTCAAATAGTAAGCTACCTAATGTTGTTGATTATAAAAGCGATGGGGTTATTTGAAGCCACTAAATTATTTCATAAACTCATTTACTAAACAAATCTCTCACTAAAATTTAAAATTTAAGATTTTACTTTATTCACCCACTTTAATGCTAGATATGCCCTCAAATTATAAAAAGTGTAAAATTATGTATACACCCACCAGTCCTAGTCGAATGTAACCAAGCTACTAGTTTTAAAACATTCTACTCTATTTATCAATATCAAACAAACTAAACAGGTATTTGAATTGGAATTGATCACGAAGAATTTAGCTAAATTCCTAAATCTATCTCTATCACCGTCAATTTCTTTGCATAAATAACAAATCAAAATAAAAATTGAAATATTAATAGAACTCAAATTTGGTTACTCATATTGCTTTGTTAAAAGATACAACTTCGCAGAAATCATACAATTTTTTTTTTTTTTTGCTAGGTTTTGTGTATTTTGGAACAATTAAGATTTTTTTTTTTCAATTTACAGCTGTTGATTGATTGTTGAACTAGAGTGAAGATTTATTTCATATCAATAGTAACTGGATCTATCTCTGATAAATTACTATATCATTGTGGATATTGAAGGTGCAGTATAGATGGCGTTTTAAAATAAGCGTGCAAATAAATTAATATTGACTTATCTATATTAGTGATTTAAGTTTGGGCATTTTAATAAGAAAATATTTATTAACAAATACGTGTAAAAAATATTATAATGGATTCAAATATTCTCGCCCGTAAAAAAATTAACTAGTTCTATTATATTTAAAAGATTCACTGCCTCGCCATATGATGACGAGTAAGTGACGCATTTGCCTTGTGCTCTAAATTGTCCACGCTCAACTTCACATGATATCTACTGTTTATTAAATAAAATAAAAATTAAAAAGTAGTGAAAATAATTGCTAATTTATCGCGAAAACCAAATACTAAATCGAGACACCGACCCACACGCTTTCTACTAGAAGCCCGCCTTTTCCTTTCCGCGGGCATGGCAAGTTGAATTGTTCCTGCTTTATTATTATATTATAAAAAAAAAAATTAATACATGCTTTTTGATACTCCGTTATCATACGTATCATCTAACAACACCTTATTTTATAATTCATTAGGTCTTATTTGTTATGCCTAAATGATATATTAATATTACTCATGAAAATTGGTGTTATGATTAGTTTCAAAATATGAGTTTGTGTTGTTATCAATTTGATATGTGAATTAGGAGAGGATCCAAATATATATTGTGATTCAATAGATTGTCTCTACTCGTATCTTGGGAACAATCGAGGTATAAATTTTATTTTTCTATATATTGTACAATAAGATGTAAATTTCGATAATTACAAACTATATTTTAATTACAAACTATCAAAGAAATCATATTTTAGCATCATTTTCTTGGACCCCAAACTCGTGGGTAAATTACAGCACTAAAAATGAATAAAGCACATACACCCATGTAGATTCTCTCTCTTTATCCTTTTTCCTCTTGCCACGAACTCCAACAGCACGTACGCGCAGTCACACGTAAACAACACCCACTCTCCAACTCTCTTTTTAGCTTCATATTTTTATTTGTCTAACAAAAACAAATTCTCTCCCTCACAAAAAAATTTAAAAAAAAAAAGAAAATAAAAATAAAGTGACACGTCATCCACCTTTCTGTCTATTAAAAAGTGCCACGTCATCAACTCCCATTATCCAACCACCGCTTGCCGTCCCCTCTCTAACACGGCCTCCATTAGCTGTTCCTCACTGTAGCCGCTGGGCCCCACTTCACACTCTCTTTCTCTCTTTCGATGTACGAAGCCTTTTTTCCATTTGGGATAATAACATCTTAGTCCCTATTTCTTTTACATTCTTCTCAAAATCCTAAGCAGTTTATCCACTTGTATCAAATAAGTCCAAGAGAACTATCTAAATGACCAAATTAGGCCCGGTTTGATATTATAGTAGGCCAACGGTAGTTTTTGAATTATAGTATTAAAGTATTTAATAATATTTATTATCATAGTTTAAAAATTAAATGAATTTTATCTCATAATTTTATGTTAAAAAACTATAGTAATTTTATTATTTTTGTTAAAATATTAATTAAAAATTATTTTATTGCACATGATTAAGTTTTACTTCATACTAAAAAGGCGTCACATAACTATTTACTAACTAAGTATCTTAATACTAGGTAAGATATTATACAATTGAGTTTGACTTGACTTATTATACACAAATATAGAAACTATGTGTCTTTATGTGAAAGAAAAGAAAAGAAAAGGGGACTCAATATTATTAACCCATTTCTCGTTTCCTTCCTCTTTCCTTCCTCATATATAATCATCTGTCAGAACCCAAATCGAAACTTTCCTTTTACTCGAGGAGACTCTTCTCTCTCTTCTTCTTCGTCTCCATCTTCTTCTCCATCTTCTTTTTTAATTGTATTTTTCAATAAATTTGAGAAAAAAATAAAATTATCCCAAACACCCTGTTTTTGCTTTATTTTGCCTTTTTTTTTAATCACTAAAAATGCCTGCTTGGTGGGGTAAAAAATCTAGCAAGAGCAAAGACGAGAGTCAAAGTCCGCAGAGCAATCACTTCAACTTCATCAAATTCTCCGGCGACAAGAAGAAAGAGAAGAACGACCGGCCCAGGAGCTTCGATGGCGTGATTTTCACGCGCAGCTCCCCGCGTGAGAGCAAAGACTATGGCATCGCCGGCGCAGGGTCGTCCGGGTTTTCGGGTTGTGATTCGGATTCTGGGGAGAAAAAGGGCCACCCTTTGCCTAGGCCGTTGGATTCCTCCATGCAGAGTGATCATGGAAACGGGTTAGGATCCGGGTCGGGTTCGGTTTCGAGTGTTAGCTCTTCTGGGTCATCTGAGGATCACGTGATTGGCAGTGATCAGGGTCAATTTGGTGGCTCTAGGTTAGTTATTTGTTCTGAATGATTCATTTCACACTTTGATCATTTTAGGTAAATAAAAATCGTTAATTTATTTTGATTCATTTGTTTTTCTCTCTTTTTGTGCTTTGTAATTTTTTGATGTCAGAGTTGTGGTGGTTTTACCTAAGAAGATTTAAAAAAAAAAATATTTGTCCAAATGTCAAAAACGTAAAGATACGACATGAATTTACTGTCAGTTCTGATCTATTCTGTCAGCCCAGTCCGCATTTTCAGAGGCTTTTCTGTCAGAATTTGTTGCCTTGGGAGCTGGGTTTATTAATTTTTCCCCTAATCAAATAATTAATACACAAATATGGTGGTGTCTACTGTATGCTCACTTGTATTTGCTCATTTTACCCGTATTTGCTCATTTTAATTAATTTACTTATAAATTAATTCACATAAGTTTTCCTTTTGAATGAATATACACACACATATATATATATATATATATAGAGTTTTGTAGGTGGGTAGAGGATATAATTCTCTCTCTCTCTCTCTCTCTATATATATATATATATACATATATATATATATGTATATATGTATATATATATATATATATATATAGAGAGAGAGAGAGAGAGAGTTTTGTAGATGGGTAGTGGATATAATTCTAAATCAATATACTGCACTAGGCATTTCAATAATTGTTTAAGGTAATTGTGTATTAAGAAGAATTGTAAGAATTGTTTAAGCTTGGCTTCTAAAAGTGGAGGTACTTGTTTGTTTGTAATGTAGGTCATATGGTGATCCGAGAGTCAATGGTGACACCAAGTTTAATTTGATGCCAAAAAGTCTGTGTCCTGGATCACGAGGGCCTACAAGCCCCACCTCGCCTCTCCATGCGCGTTTGTCTGGGATGAGTGTTGATTCGCCTACGGGGAAGATTGAAGATGGTAAATCTCAATGTCATAAGCTGCCTCTTCCCCCGGGTTCGCCAACTAGCCCTTCCGCTTTACCTTGCTCAAGGACTAGTGGAGTGACGGAAAATAGTCTGTCAAAATGGAAGAAAGGAAAGCTTTTGGGAAGGGGGACTTTTGGGCATGTTTACCTTGGATTTAATAGGTAATGGAAAATCTTCTTACAGGTTTATTTCAAGTTATATGTCCAGTCAACAAATTTCTTGATGACATTATAATTGCATGCTCATCTAATTTTTTTTGTATTTGCAACTTTAACAGTGAAAGTGGGCAGATGTGTGCGATAAAAGAAGTCAGGGTTGTTTCTGATGATCAGACATCGAAAGAATGTTTCAAGCAGCTGAACCAGGTTATTCTTTTGCCTTATATTTCCTTAATAGATGGTGCCATATGCATGATATCTATGAGTTATCCATTTGATCTTTTGGATTTTGATGGATTCATGATCCTTATTTCTTGTCAACAGGAGATAAACTTGCTCAGCCAGCTTTCACATCCAAACATAGTTCGTTACTATGGAAGCGAACTGGTATGAGATAGTATACTAGTATAATGCTTTAGAGGCCAAAGCTTTATACCAGCATGTGTGCTATCATAATTACTGACAAACATATGCCAAGAAAATATTGAATTGGAACGTGATTTCTAATACATGCTGGCTTGTTGTGTTCTCAGAGTGATGAAAGGCTCTCAGTGTATTTGGAATATGTTTCTGGTGGCTCTATCCACAAATTGCTTCAAGAATATGGTCCTTTCAAGGAACCTGTTATTCAAACATATACCAGGCAGATTCTTTTAGGACTTGCTTATTTACATGCAAGAAATACAGTGCACAGGTAATTGGGTGTTCATACTAATTGTGACTTGCTAAAGATTTGTTCTGTTAATGTTCTTCTCTTAAGTTTAAAGAGTCTTGTCTTGCATGGCAGAGATATTAAAGGAGCAAACATCTTAGTTGATCCTCATGGTGAAATCAAGCTGGCAGACTTCGGGATGGCCAAGCATGTATGGTTCATCTTAGCCTGTAGATATGAAGCTTATTAGTAGAAAACTGAAAATTTTGTATCAGTTTTATTGAGGCAACCAACGGAATCTTAACAATTGTGTAGTTGAATAGTTGTCTTTTGGACATTGCTTTTGGTTATTCATTGGTGGCATTGCTGATAATATCTTGTTTGTGTATCAGATGACTTCTTGTGCTTCAATGCTCTCATTTAAAGGAAGCCCTTATTGGATGGCACCTGAGGTATTCCCACATTCCCTTCCCAATCCCCCCTTTTTTTTTGGAGTGATAATTAGGAAATAAAAATTCCTTTCATTTTGAGTACTTCAGTAACTCGTAGTTGTAATGATTTTTCTTAGGTTGTAATGAATACAAATGGCTATAGTCTTGCCGTGGATATATGGAGCTTGGGATGTACAGTTCTTGAAATGGCCACATCAAAACCACCATGGAGCCAATATGAAGGGGTGGGATATAAAAATCCAGTGTTTATTTATAAGGAATTTATCTGTGTTTGTGTAGCTGAAAAGTGCTTACAAAACCAAAATCATTTGATTTGGATCTACAGGTTGCTGCAATATTTAAAATTGGAAACAGCAAAGATATTCCGGAAATTCCAGAACACCTTTCAGATGATGCCAAAAGTTTTATAAGGCTATGCTTGCAACGGGACCCTTCAGCACGCCCTACAGCCTCCCGGCTGCTAGATCACCACTTTGTTCGTGACCAAGCAGTAGCAAGAGCTGGTAACATCAACTTAGCCAAGGATTCCTCTTCCTACTCCCTTGATGGAAGCCGCACACCGGTATGCTCTAATATTTCTTCTGAAATTTTAGATTACTTGCGTTTTCTACCATCTAGATGTTACATGTTAGCGCTTATTTTATGACAGCTTTCTAGATTTACAAAGTACTTGGTACGGCTATCAGAATGATTTTTGAGTACCGGTTTTGGATATTGGAATACATAGCTGGCTGATTTCCACCTCAAGTTATAGCTTCTATTTTTCGAGAAAACTCACAAGGCACATTTTGCATCTATCTATCTCTACCCTTTATTCTTTCCTGAATTCATTTGAATTCTGCAATACTCCACATGTATTGTCAGCATTTGTTATATTAAATTTATGATGGTGCATACTCTATTGTTATTGGGACGATCATGTGTTATATTATCCCTATTGCTAATTTATTGGTTGGGTTTGGTAATTCATAGCCATGTACGCTAGAATCTAGATAATGAAATGATCAACATCTCATGTAATAGCATTTAAGTCAATAGTGCCTAGTGGTCTGACAGTTGCAGTCTTTTTGGGGTTTTAACTGAAACCTCGAATCTGGCCATCAGCAGAGTGATTTGTGGTGGGAAGATTATGAAAGAGGGAGACGGCTGCAAAATTCAGAGCACAGCACTGGTCTAAAAGAAAGCACGAAAAGTTGCTATGATTATTTTGTTAGGTGTAGGTGGATAACCGTAGTTCTTCCCTGTGAGGCAGATAGTTAATAAGTGGGTTTTTCTTTAATAGTTATAGTTCATATGTGGGGTTTTCTTTAATAGTTCTATTGGTATACCTAGTCCTACGGATAGCCAAAAAATAATTTCACACAAGGGTTTTGCTTTACTAGTACTGTCTTGCATACATATCATCGTCTTAAAAGGGCATATAGATTTGGAAAATTTCCACATGATATGGAAAAGAGGGTGTGAAAATGTAAACCTATGATATCAAATTTAGCTATTTGCTATGTTTGTACTTGGAAGAGTTGTCATATATATTGTTCTATAGATGTCTGGCTTGTATTCATTTAAACTGAATTCTGAAATGTAAACCTGTGATACCAATTTTAGCTAATTGCTATGCTTGTACTTTGTGAGCAGCCAATGTTAGACCTTCATCCCACCAGAAAAAGTATCACCCTGTGTGAGGGAGACTATCTGGCAAACCCATTGCTCACAACTTCAAGAGCCTTGAATAATCCAAGGTAGTAACGTGTTTTTCTTTTCATGTTTCTTCTCGTGCTTCATGGTTATATGTATTTTCTGGTTAACTTCTGTATAATGCTTTTGTATGCAGGGAAAATGCAAGAACGATTACTTCATTGCCCGTATCTCCTTGTTCAAGCCCATTAAGGCAATATGGACCATCCCACAAGAGTTGTTTTCTTTCTCCTCCTCACCCAAGTTATGCCGTAATGGGACAGAGCAGTGGCTACAACTTAGGTGACTACTCAGGATATCCAACGAGATCAAACCCGAGATACATTAATGATCCTTGGCTTGAAACCTCCCTTTTGAAAAAAGCACAAACACCAGGTACATCTCCAAGGTCAAGACCTATTTGAGTGAGTGTAAATACCAATAGAACAAGTATATTTCCCAATTTCCCAGTCTCCCCAGAATGCACAATGTGGTAGAATCACTTTTCTGCGATGAGAAGATTCAGAATTTATGTTTGATTCTTGCTCTCGAGAAGATGGCAAATTTTTTTATCAAAACATTGGGTTCATTGCATGTGCATGCTCTTGATGCATGGGGGAGATTATGGATTTCTTGATTTTGTAACAATCTCTTGATTATTGTAAATGGAAAAATTAATGATCACTGCACTTTGTAACATTCATGTTGTATACTAGATCAATGTGTAACATTCATGTTGTATACCAAGAACAAAGGGTTCTCTTGCAGTTTGACTGAGTGGGACTATTTTGGGTTGGATTCCTATGAAACTGACAACCTATTTTGCAAGAACTGTAATGATATCTTTTTGTCAAAAAAATAAATAAGGAGAACTTATGGTATGAAAACTTATTCTCAATTTTATCATACTTTATCTTAAACATTACAAATTTTCAGGACAAAACCTTTATTAGTCGAAGCATTAGAGCTATCCATATTCATGGCACAGATTGATTGGTTCCTCCAAACAAGAATCAGAAGAAAACATACATTATGGAAATTGTTGACACCTTTGATTCTATTGAAAAGCAATGTCGCAAAAATAAGAATAAAAATTTGAAAATAACAGAATATGGGACTTTATGCATAATGGAAATTGCACTTGTAAGGTTATGGAAGGCGACTATACAAGCCTATGTATTCTGAGCCTTAAGGTTTCATCATGGCTAGGAAGAAAATCACCTCCTTGATACTCTGTGAGTCAGTGAACAACGTCGAGGGGCGATCGATACCCAGACCCCAGCCAGCAGCTGGGGGCATTCCATATTCCAGCGCCTGGCAAAAATCCTCATCCAGAGCCACTGCTCCATCATCGCCGGACATTCTGTCCTTGAGTTGCATCGCTCGCTTTGTACAGCAGGAAGGGTCAGCCCTGTACATGCATTACAAAGTTCATGCTCGTTAACGAACAATTCAAAATGTTCTAGATCGGTGAAACTTGGCAAGAGGGCTCATAATCTCAGGATGGTTAGTGATGGATGTTGGATTCACACAAAGCTCTTACAGAAAGTGCCCCACAAGTGTCTTGAGGAGGAGGGCATTTGATATCACACTTGACACATGCAGCTAACAGGTATTAGTCAGCCTCATCGCTGCCCCAGTCATTTGGTATTTGCAAGTTGGCTCTCTGTTCTATCATGCCAATTCTTCTGAAAGGGGGAGTGAAATCAATTTCATATGTATACAATCAGCATTATTCGATTGGCCACTCAAGTTCAAATAATTTTAATTAACACCGAACATAAAACTGATCACGTTAAATAGAAAAAACAAAAATATGATTGAATAAATAATGCTCCTCTTCAATATGTAAGCATTATGCAATAAGAAAGAAATAAAGAATCATTATTCCATAACAATAATTAATTCTTGTCTGATTAGGATGTTTTAATCCTACTTTGGAAACTTTTTATCTTAATCTTTTTAAAAATTTGCCCCTAATGATATAGTAAATCAATATTCACTGTGCCAATAACAAGTGATTTTCAAATAATATTATTTAGCTGACATTCGAATCTTGAAGAAAAAATTATATGTACTTTTCCCACTCCTCTACTTTTTAAAAGATGTTATATAAAACGATAAAAATGAAATAAAATATATTAAAACTATTAATATTTTGTTTTTGAGAAGGTGATAACAAATTAGATGGGCCACCCTTAATGGGCCGTTAGGCTCTGCATAACTTTTGACCATACCCCACTAAATATCTGTGACAATCTGAGATTCCTGATGTCGTTTCTAAGCATGCCCCTAAACGGCAATGGCCGTCAAGATGAAATTACACGTTAAATTTTACCGCCATAGATTTCCAAATTTCCTGCACTTTCTTTCGTACCCTGGAAGCCTGATCTGGGCTTTATATTTTAAAGCCCTTTCATTTCCCCCATTATCTCTCAAAGTTTTCCCTCATTTTCGCAGTAACCAAGCAAGCATAGAACGAAAGAAACAATATGCCGATAGAAATGCCAAGAGGGTTACCATTCTCAGTAGACACATTCAGTCCAAATTCGAAGAAAAAGAGACACCATTTCGTAACACACGCCCACAAGGATCATACCACAGGCATTTCCACTCATTTTCAATTCCCAATTTACTCCACCCGCCTCACCAAATCCCTTATTCTTCAACAATACCCTCAGGTTTCCCTTTGTTTACCATTTTAGTTGTACTAACTTTGAAGAAATAACCAAAAAAAAAAATTCTGCTAATATAATTTTTATAATTTAATTGTTTTGCAGCTTGATGAGTGCTTGTTTGTGGGTATTGAAGTGGGGCAAAAGTTGGGTATTGATGACCCAGATGGGGAATTTATGGTTACGGCTTTTGATGCCAATCATTGTCCTGGTATTTGATGTTCTGATCATTTGTTTGCTTCTCTCTCTCTCTCTCTCTCTTTTTATTTGATTAGTTTTTTTTTCTCAATTTGCTTTTATTTTGGTGTTATGATAGATATGTTTGTACCTTTTTGTAATGTGACACTGACTATGAAATGTTTAGGTTTCTTCATGTCCCTAAATCTATTGTTATTCTTATTATTATTTTAAGATGATTCTGCACTGTATGAACAAGGTGTTGTGATTGTAGTTATGCCGACATGTTGATAATGAAATGAGGATCCCTAATGACAGATAGTTCCTTGTGTGGCATGGATTATGTAAACCTCAGGAGCAGTCATGTTCTTGTTTGAAGGGAATTTTGGTGCCATCCTGCACACTGGAGATTGCAGGTTAACACCCGAGTGCTTACAAAACCTCCCAGAGAAATATATTGGGAAGAAAGGAAGGGTGCCAAGATGTCAACTGGATTATCTTTTCCTGGACTGTACATTTGGGAAGTTCTCTCGGAAGCTTCCGAGCAAGCATTCTGCTATCCGTCAGGTAATCTCAGTTGGTCTTTCATGTATCTCTACGGTGCAAAATGATTTCTGACTCAGGATGCTTTCCCACCAATCGAGAATAGTGCATTTTATGTTTATTTTCAGAAGTTTTCATAAGCTTAAAGAAGCATTCAATCTTGCCTAGAACCAAGAATGGGTGTGTTTGCACATTGATGCTTGTATAAATGTCATTCAATATGCAGATTGATTTTGCTGCGGAGTGACAGTTATGAGTGGTACTATTTGATGAGGGCGTACTTTGAAAGTTTATCACACAGAAACAATCTGTAGTTAGAGTTGGCGCACTTCAACAAATTTCAAGTGTCTTATAGTGAAAAATACTGCATATAAGTTTCAGGAATAGAGGCTTAATTGGTTTAATCTTGCTGTGATTGTATGGCGCTGACTTAAAACTGTAGGCCTCTAGTCTTGTCTTCCTACTGCCAAAAGTGAAAATTTTTTTGCTTGTGTTCAGAAAATATTGTGTGTATCTCTCCTAGATATTTTTATTCCGGTTTAGGAATCACTAGAATTGTCAACTGCCTGTAATCATTGGTATTATAGAATGCCTATCAACTGCTTCAGGGTGAATTCAAAAGAGTGCAGCATGTCAACTCCTGAAAATCACAAATAAATACTATTTTGACTACTTGAACAATAATCTCTGCAATAGATATTGTTTCCTGACACTTTCATTATTCAAGTATTGGGAATTAAAGACAATGATATCTGGTGAGGCACAGAAGCAAAACTAGAGAGAAGACTTGGCATGTAATGAACTTTGTACTGAGCTTTGCTTGGTGGAATTTTCCGCTTTCTCTAATCAGTTTGATCTTGAATGAAATAGTATGCTGATGCTCTTAATACATGCAGCATTCTTACATTTTCTGTGTAAATGTTGTGTGGGATGTTTGGTCATTTGTCTTCCATTGGGGTTAAATGCCAACTCCATCTTTTATTGGCTAAATTGCGAACAACTATAAACTGATGTCTACGGTTGTATATTTATAAACCAGGTGATCAGTTGTATATGGAAGCACCCTGATGTGCCTGTAGTGTATCTGACATGCGATCTTCTTGGTCAGGAAGAGATTCTGGCAGTTGTATCAAAAACCTTTGGGTCTAAGATATTTGTTGATAAAACCTCCAATCCAGAGTGTTTCCAGTCTCTGACACTTATGATTCCTGAAGTTCTCTCTGAAGATCCATCTTCTCGTTTCCGGATGCTTGATGGATTTCCTAAACTGTATGAAAGAGCAGGTGCAATGCTTGCAGAGGCACGAGCTAATTTCCAGCCTGAGCCCCTCATTATCCGCCCTTCAGCACAGTGGTATGCATGTGAGGAAGACGAGACTCAAAGTCAAAGGAAACTTAGATTTAATGAAGCAGTGAGGGACCAGTTTGGTGTTTGGCATGTTTGCTACTCAATGCATTCTTCTAGGGAAGAATTAGAGTGGGCTTTGGAGCTTCTTGCACCAAAACGGGTTGTATCAACAACACCCACCTGCCGAGCTATGGAACTGGATTATGTTAGGAAGCACTGTTTCAGTAGAATAACTTCAGATGATCCTCTTTGGAAGCTTCTAGATATTAACTTAGAAACTTCCGAAAAATTAGATGTATCAGACAAAGATGTGGTTGGCACTCCCTCGCTCGAAAGGCCAGCCCAGACTTCTGCAGATTCTGAACCAAAACCAGTTAAAAGATCAGCTGCTCTGAAAGGGATATTAAATTTGTCTTCCCCAAGCAAGAGACTGCCTGTGACGTTATTTGGTAGAGCAAGACACAGTCTTGAAGATTCTAGTTTTTCATGTGAACTAAAGAAATCTGGGAAAGATTACCCTCCACAAATAGTGATCAATAGAACAGAACGAGGATTCTACTCTCAAGAGGTGGATGCTGCATTGCATTGCAAGAATAGTTTTGAGAACAAGGAAGAGGTAGCTGTCACTTCAGTACAACATGGAAACTTACTAGAAAAAGAAGTTTGTAAGAGTTCTTCTCATTCACAAGATGGTTCATTTGAAGAAAAGACAAAAGAATCCATGAAAGATGACCCTCAGGAAATAATTGCCAATAAAACAGAGCAACAATTCCCATCATTGGAGATGGATGCTGAAGTGAATCATGGGCACATAATTGAGAAAAAGTTAGAGACAGATGTTGCAATTCAATGTGGGATGTTGGTTGAAAAAGATTATAGGAGTTCTTTTCATGCCACCATTGGTCCTTCAAAGAACTTTAATGAGAGCTTGAGAAACCTGTACAGGTCAAACAATGTTCCTGTACCACGCCCTCTTCCGTCCTTAGTGGAACTCATGAATGCGAACAAACGTGCCAAGAGGAGATTCGAGTGCTATTCTTAATCTTTCTACAGTCAAAGACAGATGTCATATTTGATTTTTTCAATCCACGATTTCTATCATACGCAACTCTACAGTTGATTCATCCAACAGCGTGGTAGCGACTAGCGAATTATACAATATCTTATTACAGTTATTCATGCTTGTCGTGCCAGGTGAAAATGTTTGTTATACCTTAGATTCTTTCTTCCATGAATAAGGTGCATCCCATTCGATGCTGTTGTTTTTAGCCAACATTGGAATTTATAGGATGTAAGAGATTGTACAGTTAATCTTATTGTAATTTGAAAGCCTCATGCCGTTTTTGTTATGCCTACTTTGTTATGCTGGGCAGGTAATGTAGCTTATTTGTAACACTTTTTATCCACCTTGCATAGGTTCTTGTCAGTGCTTTCGGATCAGTGATTTTCTATGAGTTTTAAGGAGCACTTAGCAACTTTACAACTCTTTTTAAAAAAAAAATAAAAAAAAATAAAAAAGGGCTTTTAGCCACAATATGATCATTACCTCGATTCTTTATATTTTTGCTTTAATGCCAAACGAGTGCTTTAAGCTGCCAAAAATATCAGCCAGATTCCAGTCGAAAGCATACAATATCAGTTATATTGACACAATCTCGAACAAGTTACTACATTAGCTGCTGATGTAACCAAGAGATCTTCAAGAATCAAGATGTATAATATCACATTGAGAAGACAATGGAATCCATCACAAAAATAATGTAGCTCTGCTGTTGGAGCGAGTTCATAATCTCTCATAATCGAGCTTATCCGACTGCAAACAAGCACAAAATGTCAGAACTTGATGAAACACCACAGAACACGTGACTAACGGGGATATAAAATCAAAGTCAACCAAAGTTGGAATAGGCTAATGCACAAGTTCATCATTGATCTCGGGTGAGCTCAAGCTTGATGCACAAGTAACAAGCAGACTGTCACCAACCTAACTCTCATATCGGCTTAGTTTATGCTATCCAACTGTGGCATTATAGAAAGTGAAAGTAGCATTATGCTATCAGCATTACCTTGATAAGCATGTCTGTTGGTAACCAAGCCGGTGCGGTAGGTATACCGACCCACGCAACCTGTAATGAAACCAATTGTTGTCAGCTAGAATAAAAGTACTACTTGTTCAGGTTCCTAATTCTGTTTCTTTTAGCTAGGCTGTGATTTGTTCTAAATTTGGATGATATATGGAAGCATCAATTCATTATAAGTTCAATGGTATTGCTAATTCCACAGAGGTTCGATGACAATGCAGTTCAGCTATCAACGGAAATTTGAAAGGCAAAGAACATGGAGCATAATAAGTTGCTTACAAGTGCATGCTCACCCGTTTCAAAAATTCGTAAATCCAGAACCTGAAAGAGCAACAAAAAGGAATGTCAGAAACGCAAAATTGCTCAAATGAAGTAATTTCAGACCACCATTTGATGCTTTTTGCTAAATAATGTAACAAAAGCTACCTCACCGCGATCTTCATAAATGTAGTCCAAGCCCTTGTAGTAAGGTGGATGCCCAACTGATAAATACTGAAATGAAAACAAAACACTTCTAACTTCATAATCCTGAATTTAAGCAATCTAGCAGCCATAAACTAATAGAAAATCTGAATTTTATTTATTCCAAAAGAAACTGAAATGCGCTTACGTTGATACTATTAAGATATTTCTCTTTGTCAACTCTCACAATTTGACCTTTCTTCACTGCCCAAATCAAAAACCAACACCAAACAACAATTTAATACACACCCACTTTAGTTTCCTTAAATTTCATTAAAATTTTCCCAGAAAATTCAAGAAACTCACTGGAATAGACAGGCTTATTGGGACGCTTAGGAGCTACAGTTGCAGGCTGAACACTACTAGTAGCAGAAGCAGAAGCAGAAGCAGAGTCTTGAGTTTTGGTCTGCTTTGGCTTTTCTTTGTCAGCTTCAGCAGCAGCTTTTATGGGTCTAATGGATGCAAAGCGAAGAGGGTTTTTTCTTGAGGATTGAGTGAATGAAGAGAAGCAAGAGAATGAGCTCTGTGAGAACGTTGCAGACAACGCCATGGAAGAGAAGAAGAAGAAGAAGATGATGATGAAGAGAGCTCAGTTGAATGTAGAAGAAAGACTGGCTCTATAGAGATAAGAGATGATTGTACATTTTTCTTCTTTTACTTTTTATTCCCAATGGCCAGGTTCAAAGAGAAAAATCCGTTGGTTCCCGGTAAATACATTTATTTTCCATTTTTATATATTTAATATTTTTCAATTTTCTTTTAGAATTTTTCGGTTCATTTATTTTGTTCAATTTTTTGTTTCAAAAACTTCATAAAATATATTCATAATTTAGTAAACTTACCCAACACGCAACTAAGTGTTTTCATCCAATTAATACGAATGTGTCGCATCAAATTGTATAAAATATTTTTACAATAAATTTATGGCTGTTTATTACTCAAAACATTAATCTTATACTTTATATACATGCATTAAATTGATAATTTTACATCACCTTTAAATTAATGACACATCGTATTTCACAGAATAGATACAGGCTATTTATCCAAATGTCACGTTACTTTAAAAATGAAAAAGGGGACCTTTCAAAGAAATTAAATTATTTTAGCTCACACCTTCATTGATTTTAGCTTTTAGTCAACTTTTTTTTTTAAGACATATTTTGGTCAAATTAAATTTTAGAGAAAAATGACATTTTGATCTCTCTTAGAATTTGTTTTTGTTCCATATTTATCAAACTTAAAATTAGTTGATTGTTAAAGCTAGTTAATTTTATATTAAAATATCATATCTACTCTTCAAATTTCAGTTTATATTTTGATATAAAAAATAAAATAGGGTAACTTCCAAACAGTAATGAGGTAATAAAATTTTAGAAACAAGTTCAAGTAGTTAAAATAATTAGTGTTATTCTCCTCAAATTTATTCACACTTTTGATTAATTTTTTTAATTAATCTCTTGTAATTATTATAAGTTCTATAAGGGTAATATGTTAATATTATCTAATAATTTTAAAAAATAATAAAACGAAATACGACATAAAAGTAACATATAACAGACCGAAGACAAGTTCACGTTAGCAAAAACTATTCAAATTCAATTGGCAGAAGCAAACGAGTTTGAGCAGTTGAAGTGTAATTGCTTTGATCAATTTACAAGTGATGAGGCTCGTTCGCTCCTTTACAGTTACACCTTATCTTCTCTCTCCGCCTCACTCCATCCATCCTTCCAGGTTTAATTTCAAAGAAAATTTTCAATTCAATTTTTGTTTCAGCTAGGCAATTGATCAAACAGCTTGTGTGCTATTTTTTTTTTAAGCTATTTTGAGCTTTGGAGTATGTGTTTGGGTATCTGCAGGATTGATGGCATTAAGAGTGGTGCTGCAATTGAATGTAGCAGTCTGAACTATTCAATCACTACAAAGCAACGCAAATTGGTGCCAATTCTTAGAGACTGCTCGTTTTCGGTTCCTTCAGGGCAGCTGTGGATGCTCCTTGGACCCAATGGCTGTGGCAAATCTACCCTTTTGAAGGTACATTAAGTTTCTTTGTGCTTTTTTCTTGCTTGAGCTTTTGAGGGCATACTTTTAGGCGTATTTGGTTCCTGTTCTTGTAACATTTTGACGAATGTTGCATTGATTTTATGATGCTTGCTTTGGAGCTTTGAAGTAAAACACTTATTGTTAAAGAACTTTGTAAAAACATATATAAAGTGCTTCGCTAAACATAACTTGAAATAAATTTCTTCAAGATAAAAAAAGTTTGCTTAGACAAGTGCTTAAGAAATGTTCCTAGGAATTGTTTTTACTGAAAAATGAAAATCTTGTTTTTGATATTTAAAATTGGTCTTAATGGTTTACAAATCACTCCCAAATATGTGACTAATAACTTGTATAGTGATTGTGATGAATGTTCGGCGTCATGTGTTTTTGGCATAATTTTTGGTGTTGTAGCGTACAATTGAGCAAATGAATAATGATGGATCTGCTGGTATTTTTCTTTGGAGTGTGCAGATCTTGGCAGGTCTTTTGAAACCAACAAATGGGAATGTGTATGTTAAAAGGCCTAAGAGTTTTGTTTTCCAAAACCCTGATCATCAGGTTGGCTTCTTATTCTTTTTTATCTTTTAGATATAATTATAAGTAACACCTACGTTTTGCAGGAAATTTGGTCCCATTTTATTTTCTAGATTTTTTTTAATAAATACCAATCATTTGGCCGAAAATTTTGGTGGAGCCAGAGGACAATATTATAAATTTTTCCTGTCTTTTTCTTCATGTTCTTTCTTGCAAAGCCAAATGTCACAAACTAGGAGAAATGCATTCATTCCCTTTTCTTGCATTTTATCTACAAGTCAAGGTCTTATGGTTGCCATATCTCCAGACAGTTGGAAAATAATTGGTGAACATTTATGTTGTTATTTCATGATATAGGTTCTGACTTTCTCCCTGAATTCATGCTACTCTAACTGAGGTTGCATAATTTTTCCAATGAAGCTTTTGTCTGTGGTGAGTCAATGGTATTCAGGAGAGTGAGCCTTTGATTTTGGTTGTTAACTATGTCCCCAAACTAACAAATAAAATAATTGCAAAACACTAACGAGCTCCACCTTGGTGCTGAGGTATCATTCTCTCCGAGTTGCTGCCACTTTTCTTAGAGAAAACCCTACCAGAGTTTGTCTTTGATTGTTGTCTCATTTCAACATGATGGGTAAAGGGTACATGTACGACTGAGTGGCATAAGGAGTGGTGTGGATTCAATTTATAGAATGAATTAAGAGATAGGAGGTAATTTTTCCTTGCGTTCTAAACCAAGTGTGTTTACAGGAACTTTTGTAATATTTTATTTCATTACTCCTCCTTTTATAATATTACTGGTTGTGAACAGTTATATTGCTTTCTCCAAAATAAAAAGAATCCTGGTATTCTTATCTTTTTCCTTTCCCCCTTTTTTTGTGACTAAGAAATAGCGCCATTTGAGATTTGATTACTCAGATGATTTTAGTGAAGTTAGATAATTGATCGACCAGTTCATTGACAATTCTTATAACTAAATTTGAATAGCAATAATTGAGCAAATTTACAGTGGCATCATCTGCCATGTTTCAGGTAGTGATGCCTACGGTAGAAGCTGACGTGGCATTTGGCCTAGGTAATCTGAATCTGACTCATGACGAAGTCAGAACCAAGGTGGCAAAAGCATTGGATGCTGTCGGCATGTCTAACTACTTGCAGGTAGATTACGAACTTTAGATAATTGAGGCATTGGCTGAAATTCTTACACATATACAATGGGTTTATCTTCTGAGGCATTTCTCAGAGACCAGTTCAAACTCTCAGTGGTGGTCAGAAACAAAGGGTTGCCATTGCCGGTGCTTTAGCTGAAGCATGTAAAGTGTTGCTACTGGATGAGCTCACAACATTTCTGGATGAAAGTGATCAGGTAATTTAAATGAGAGACCTGAAATTGAGTGTAGGTAATGCTTAATGACGTCAAGTTTGTAGGCAAGAAAGGAACATGATGAAGTACAGTTAAGACTTGTTTAAATTCCTCGTTGATTAATAACCATTTCATTAATATTAGTTTTTAATACTTGAAATTGAGTGTAGGCAATGCTTAATAACGTCAAGTTTGTAGGCAAGAAAGGAACATGATGGAGTACAGTTAAGATTTGTTTAAATTCCTCATTGATTAATAACCATTTTCAGTACTATTAGTTTTTAATACTTGCACTGGCTTTTGCTTATGGCCTATATGCATTATATATAGCAAACCTGTTGATTCTAGTTTATTGCCACTGTCTGCAACAAGATTTGTGTTTATTATTTTATACCAGTTTGGGGTGATCAATGCGGTAAAAAATTCGTTGGGTGATTCTGGAGAAGTAACAGCCTTGTGGGTTACCCATCGGTTGGAAGAGCTCGAATATGCAGATGGTGCTTTTTACATGGAAGAAGGAAAGATTGTTATGCAAGGGGATGGATTAAGCATATTAGATTTCATTAAAAATCGACAATCCTCTTATATTGAGAGGATCAATTCTTAAAGAGATCATTTCCATTTTTGTCTTCCCTTATTTTTCTATCTTTGTTTAAAAGAAAATGCTCTACAACTTAAACTAAATTTGTGACAACTGGGTTGCAATCTCTTTCCACAAATTTGGTTTCGAAAAAAAAAAGCATATTCATTTGAAGCACATGCAACACACAACTCAAATCATGTACTTTTCTATTGCGATTCAGGTTGATTTGCACATAAAGTACAGTCATCATCCATCCACTAAAATGTTGCAGTGGTGCGCATCTAACTTTAGTTATTAGTGGACTGAATTTCTAATATATAATTTCTTTGTCTGACTTTGCATGGTGGATTCTCTGCTACAAATATATGAAGTTATTAGTCAAGATTTGTATTGTAAATTGCTGCCTGTTTAAAAGCTTGAAAGACCAACCGCTGATGGAAAGTGACGTGCTTTATTTTGAAATTGGTAAAAGTATGACCTAATGCAATAAAGTCCCACATAAATACAAATAAGTGATAAATATTTTTAAAACGATCGCACTGAATTGATCATGAATCTAAAAACCAAGTCATCTCAATCTATGTAAATGGTATTTGAATTTTAAATCTTTATCAATTAAACTTACTAATACATGTATTATTACTCATTAATTAAGTCTGAAATGTTTAATCAGCTGGAGACTGACCTTAAAGGCTGGGCAGAAACTAATGAAATCAAACTAGGACAATCATTTTTAGGACCTACATGATGATTTTTAAGTTATTAGGGGATTAGCTTTATTTTGGGCCAAGGACCTTGATGAAATGATCCCTACATTGTCACCTCCATATGAGAATGCGAAAGTGCTTGTTGAAAGTTCACAATTGCAACTTGTCAACTTTGAACTAAAACCGTCTGTTGATATATTTCTTCTTTTTTTTTATTGATTTTTTAATCTCTTATTCTTTTATTTATATATTTAATTTAATTTAATCATGTCTAACGCATGACTCAATATTTTTTTCTTTGTTGGGAACCTTGCAATTTGCGTTTTTCTTTGTTGGGATCCTCTCAAATTGCATGATACAATTTCGTATGACATTCAGTTAATAATTATGTTATCGTTTGATTCCACGTTTCTCTCACAAATAAACATATTTGGCTGATCGTATTATACTGTATTAAGTAATATGATCATATTTTAAATAAGGATAGAACAATAAGGTTCATTACCACGCACATTACCACGCAAACTACTTAAATTTTTGTACAATCTCAAGTAATTGTAAAACTGTGATTGTAATTTAGCACTACCAAAAGTGTTAAAAATATAACATTTCGCTATATATATATATATATATATATATATATATATATATATATATTATTTATTTATTTATTTATTTATAATAACTTTTAAGGTATTCAATAGTGTTTTAACATGCGTTTGAGGCAACTGCACTGTAACCATTTAGTCTAAGAGAATATTCCCTAAAATATAAGGTGAAGAACAACTGCATTGTGACAGCACAGCTGCTCCAAACTCACCCTTAGTAAATTAACAAAATTCCTATTCAACCCCTACTCAAAATATAGAGTTTTTATCGCATGACTAGGAAACTTTTTGCATATTCTAGCATAGCATGAACTCTGCACTACTAAAGGTTTAAAAAACGTAAAAATGCTTGATTTTATTATCACGTTCTTCAATTTAGAGATAATGAAGCAGGGACAAAATTGTCTTGGTATAAAAATGTTAACATGCCCGAACAATGCAAATGTGAACTTTGTTAGCCAGTGTGGTGAGAAACGAGATGAATAGGAAGACTTGGAGGTGGTGGGGTGTAGGTGCTGATTTTTCAGATTGCTTGACGTTGGAATGGGATTTTGGAGGAAGTAGGGGAGTTTTGTGCAAAGGTGGTATGATGGAATTGTTTAATAATTTAAGCTTAGATTTTAGAGTTTACTAATTAACCAATAAATTTATGTCTGAATTCATATCTCCTGTTCAAACCTCCTACTCTTTGGATATTCGGTCCAGTCATTAATTATTAATTAAGCAATGATTTATTAAGTGCGATACCAAATTTAAGTAAAATTAGACGATGATATAATTAAGGGAAAATAACGATTGGTATCCCTGAATTTTGACAAAATCACAAATATAGTAATGCATTTTCTTTATACAAGTCCCTACTAATTTTGACGAAATCACAATCACGAGCGCAATCCTAATGGCAATTCATGACAGGACTCGTCAATCCAACATCAGCATGATATAAAAATTAGTCTTTTTCGATTATAATATGTTGAATTCGTTTCACCAATTTAATAATTTTGTCGAGTTAACTAATCAAAATTTAAGTGAACTCATTTATGACAAAATTAATTATTTAAAGAGAAATTATCCACAGTCCACCCATTTGTTTTACCTTTTTCAAAAATACACAAATATATTTTTTTTTAGCGCGCCTCCTGAAGTTATCATTTTATTGCATCCATCCACTTCCGTCTAACGACAGTTAACAGATTTAACAAAATATTAGTGCAATGACATTTTTACCCCTCAAAATTAAAATTATAATTTTATCTAAAAAAAGGATTCAAATAGTTTTTGTTACTTGTTGGACTTAGAAAATTCCCATTTGTTTTCTCTCTCTCAATTGAGTTAAACGACGTCGGTTTTCTTTTTTTCTTTTTTATTTTCAACCCGATAAACGACGTCGTTTTAAGTTTTTGAATGAAATATCTATTTTATCTCTCTCACGTCAGCAACGTTCTAACTGCTGTTAAACAAAAATGGATGGGTGTAATAAAAGAGTAACTTCAGGTGGCACGTTGAAAAAAAAGTGTTTGTGTATTTTTTAAAAAGCCAAAACAAACGGGTGAACGATGGATAATCTCCCTTATTTCAATAATTAACACAATATTTTATCCAAAAGAATTATGTTTTATTTTGTTCTTTTAAAAAATATTTAGTAAAATGTGGACAAAAACTTATTAAAGTTTGAATAGATAAAAATTAAATTAATTAGAGTAATATCATGTGAATACCCTTTTAAAAAAGAGAGGGAAAAAAGAAAAAAAAGAAGAGAAAGACAAACGTTTGATGTTTGGAGTAGGTGAAATTTCACATCTCCAACTAAACCTTAGACAAAGGAAATAAATAACTTTCCACTAAAGGGGCGTTTTAGATAAATTTAAAAATATAAAGGCTGAATAGGTAATTAATTCAAATTATATAGACTGAAGGAGTATTTTACCCCCAGCAGATATTTTATTAGTTTATTACTTAATTGTATCTAACGTACGTCTCAGTATCGTTGCCAATGACAAATCAAACTGCAAGAAAACTTCCACTCGCAATTCTCAAAATCTCTGACAAATCCAACAAAGCAAAACTTTTTGTTTTTCACTTTCTTCAGTTGAATATTTTTCCCGAGTACTCAAAACGCTTCGTTTCAATCTCACCTTATTCTTTCACTTCATAATCAATCACTCTCTCTCTCTCTCTATATGTATCTTGCAAGGAGAGAGAGTTCCAGAACACCTTTTGATTTTTGATTTTATTTTTTTCTATGTTTGTTTTTTTTCCTGCTCAAAGGGTAGCTTTCATTTTTTTTTTTTGTTTAAGCCAGCCCTTGATTCCCCTGAATTTTTTTCTTCGATCATTACTTTGTGATCTTTTGATGAGTTCTTGGTGATCGAAAAGCTTCTATTTGCAGGTATTGAGCTTTTAGCTCTAATGGGTTCAAGGTAATCTCTTTATTTTAATTACTTGTTTTCTTATTTAGCTGTTGATTTTCATTAATAATCATGTTCAGAAAGTTGGTTACTTTAATATATATTTATATGAATTTAGTTTTTAAAACTTTATTTGCTTTTTGCATCTTTCTATTTTGGTCAAATTGTTTACAACTTTACATGTAATTTAGGATACTTGTTTACTCTATCTCTTAAATTGATGCTGTTTCCATTGCTGGATTGGACACTAAAAGGTCAATCGCAGAGTCAGTTGATTTGAGTTTGAGTAATGATGGTATTTATTTTCTTGCTTTTTTGGCCACTTGATAATTATTCAACCATTTATGAATGCAGCTGATGATCAATTTTTTGTTGTCATAAAATTGGAAGCAATTTGTAGATTTGTGGAACCCTGAAACAAGGATGCACCTAGTTTGTGTATTGGTTTTGTTTTGTGTTTTGTTTTTGTTTTTCTGTTAAAGTGCAGTTTTAGAGATTCATTTGTCAGGCTCAGTCTTTGGGCAGAATTTGCATCTGAAAAAAGTGCTGTGATTAGTGTTTCTGGAGATAACTTTGAGTCAGGACGTCGATTCATGATTGTATGATCAGATCTTAGAAGCAACATCTGTTTGTCTTTGTTAATTTTTAGGGCAGTTAGGTGTTTGTAGTTCTGAAGTTGTGACCCAAAGTATTTGACGGCAGGCTTTCCATTTATTCTTTTATTGTAATTGCTTAGCAGCCTATGTATTTTTCTTTTTCTCTGATAACCCAGACTCCCGCACTGACTTGGATCATGGGTCCGCCACGGCCAGGCCCCAAACCCATGACCTATGAGACAACAAAGGATGGAATTTCAAAGCTCACTAGAAGGATCGAAATTGAGACCTCGATACAGCCAAGCACTAGATCCTGAGCTTTCAACCAGGCTGCCCTTTTGAGGGCTCGTAGCAGCCTATGTATTTGGGGAGGTGTCTAGGTTTTTTTTTTCCTTTGGGTGTTCTTGAGCTTGTTTGCTTAAAACCATTTTCTTGTACTTATGATACTTGAGGCTTCTATTGCTGATAATAGTTTTGTAATTTATCGTTTCTAATCTTGGACATCAAATTGATGATTATAATTACTTTTTCTGGTGAAGGGCATTGTCGGCAGGTGCCTCATTTGATTCCCCTGATCTGGTCTTCGAAAGAAATCATGCAGAAGATATGAGTAAAGTTAAGTGGAATGGAGAAAGAGGCCACAAATTTCATGAGTCGAATGGAGTGTTAGAGCAGTCCTCTAGTCCAGTGAGAAGAGATGTAGTTAGCAGGTATACTTCACTCAGAAGAACTATTTCATTGTGGTGTTGGCTGTGATACTTAATGCTGCTTCTAAACATATTTGGAGCATATATATATATATATTTTTTTCTATTCAATAGATCCTCATGAGATTCTGCTCTTACCTTGTATTTGAGAAAGGGTTTGTGGAACAAGTAATGCTTGCTACTATATAGTAGCCATCAAATAACTATCAACACTCATTTTAAGAAAAATTCAGGGCTTACTATCAACACTCATTTTAAGAAAAATTCAGGGCTTTCTGTGATATTTTATCTCATCAGTAGGCCATGTGCAAATGAAGCTAGGAAGAAAACCAGTTTTCATCTGAGAATGGAAGGTGTACTTTGTTAATAGCTGAGATTTGAAGTAATGTCTTGCAAGTGGGTTGGGTTTCCTTGAAAGGTACAAACTTGTAATGAAAGTTGGTGATTGCTAGTTCTAATGAGAACTTTCTTTGGTTGATTTTTCCTTCAATTGATCAGTATGACCAATTGTTAAAAATTGATTTCGATTAGTAGGAGTTTGTTCTAGTGCTAAATATCATTTTTCATCTTTCGATCGAATCTACATTGGATTTGGAACCAAATTTATTTATTTGTTTTCCTTTAACAAGATACTAAGCAAGGTTTACTAGTGTTTCTTAGGCTTTCTTTATATTTTGATGTTAATATGCATAATGATTGAATTAAGTAGAGCTGGCAAAGGGTCATCGGGTCGTGTTTGTGTCGTGTCAGTTTCGTGTCGTGTCAAATTTAGGTCGACCCAAACACGACTTATATAATAATCGTGTCAAAATATTGAGATTCAAACCCGACACTATAAATAAACGGGTTACCCAATAACCCATTTAATATCTATATATTTAATAAATGTTATATATTTATGCACACACACCCACCAAAATATTAGACATTTGCACTATTTAAGTTTTAATTACATATATGTAAATAATACTATGTATTGATATCATTAAATATACACGTGTATCAATATTTTACACACTTACACTATTAAAATTCTAAATCTATATAGAATTTTACAAGTAAAACACTATATATATGTCTATCCTTCCAAAAACATAAAAAGAGAGAATTATATTCAATATTTGAGTTTTAATAACAAGAACCTAGAAATTAATTTAAAAAGAAAATATAATCGTGTCACTAGTTAGGTAAATGGGTCAAGAACTTTGACCCTAACCCCGACACGGAAAAAAATCGTGGCGCCCCAGACCCGGCCCATTTAATAATCGTGTCAAATTTGACGACCCATACCCATTTATTTGTGTCGTGTTCGTGTCGGGAAATCGAGTCATGTGAAATTTTGCCAGCTCTAGAATTAAGCATGAGCATCAAATCTGAAGTTACGAGCAATTTTTTTCAATCACTGAATCTAGTCTTCTTAAATCCTATTCTTTTTTCTTCATTTCTTTGATGCATTTATTTGATCTATGTTCAATTTGAGCAAGTACATATTTGTCAAATTACATGCATTGTTCGTCCCTTGCTCTCATTTGTTGAGACACTAATAACAAGAAACCTTTCTAGCATTTTCTAGTCATTTATTTGTTGTGTATATATCTCATACAGGTCATTGTCTGCCATAAAGTCCCTTGAAAATGATGAAATTGATCTTGAAGGTGGTAGGTTGGAAAAAGGTAGAGATAGAATAGTACGTGGTAGCAGGGCAGTTAAATTACCCAATCAGGCCTTATTGTCTGGCTGTGCTTATTGCATTTCCTCCTGCAGTATGATATTGATTAACAAGTTTGTACTTTCCGGCTATAATTTTGATGCTGGGATTTCTTTAATGGTCTACCAGGTAATATCCTAATTAAAGAGTAGAGGTTTTTGATTCTACACTGTGGCAGTAATTTTTTGTTGGGAATTTTATTTCAGACATTTAATTAAATACTTAGAAACAGTTTTTGAAATCTAACAAGCTTATGACTCTTTTGTGGATGCAGAATTTTATCTCAGTGATTACAGTGACTATATTGAGTTTTCTCGGGTTAATATCAACAGAACCACTGACCTGGAGGCTGATTAAGGTCTGGTTGCCTGTAAATGTTATATTTGTTGGGATGCTTATTACAAGCATGTTTAGGTATGAACTTAATTCCCATTAGTTTTTATCCTAATGTTTATTTCATATGAAGATAATGTTGTAAGTTTAATTGTTGGAATGAAGTTTTGATCAAGTAGCTTCTCTACTTACTTTGTT
The DNA here is from genome assembly GCA_030449075.1 of Murraya paniculata. Taxonomy (NCBI): domain Eukaryota; kingdom Viridiplantae; phylum Streptophyta; class Magnoliopsida; order Sapindales; family Rutaceae; genus Murraya; species Murraya paniculata. Next base: position 88,217 of record JAEVFN010000093.1, on the reverse strand, counting down.
CTGCCAACTTGCTATCTTCTGCCTGTGAAATAGTGTATTAGAAGCTAAGCAGTAATGGTTAATAAAGGCATCTTTTGAGACTTGATGTGTAAGATTACAGAGAGGTAGACTTAACTTTAGGACTACTGAAATTTAGTTTAGTGTTTTGAGCTCAGCCAGATTTGCTCTTATGCTGATTTTCAGGATTTTTTCCAAACTCAAAAGGTGGTCTCATTGTTTGTTTATTTAGTGGAGCCCTTGAGTTAATGTCACCATTGCGGGCTGGTTTTGGATGCAATGGTGGAGGTCTTGTGCGTCTAAGTAAAAAAGTCCATCTTTGAGTCTTTATATTGGGTACTTTATGTAAAAAAGCCCGATGTTTGTATTCCTATCTTTTCAATAAAATTTGTTCATAAAAATTTTTGGCTCTCATGTGGATTACCACCTGTTTTAAACTGTTATTCTAATCAGAGCTCCATAGTGAATACATAATCAAGTTCAACTCAGGTAGCAGTCCTCGACCTCGATTTCTCTCCCCCAGTTTTAAGATTATCATGAATGATGATTTTCTTTTTCAGGGTACTAGACCTTCTATTGTTGAGTTTTTACTCATGAGCTTTAGCTTTTGGGTTCACTTCTTACTTAACATGATTGCTGGTCTGGCCTTGGGTAAGATAGGTTTAGGATTCTAGGTGTCATTCTGATACATTTAGTCACAAAGGAAAACTGGATTTAAAAAAAAAAAAAAAAATTCGGGGGAGCTTTTACCATAACTATTTATAAGGGTTCAAAAGACGATATACTTGTCAAGTCTTGGAGCAATCTTCTGTTCTAGTCTTTTAATGTCGTTGGAGATAGCCTGACCTTTTTTTTCCAAGTTCCTATTCTTTTTTTTTTTTTTCTTTTTTCCACCTCAAAATCTTGTCAAAGCATCTTCTTGGTTCTACAGAATATACCAGTAAAATGTAAAGAGATCTACAAATCAACAAATGCCTTTTTCTGTTTTTCTGCGCTCAAGTAGTGAACATACTTGTGGATTTTCCATGTGCTTCTTGTGTTACTCGTCATGTCATTAAGGTATATTATGGACAATCAATAGATTGACTTGCAAGATTAATAATTGTTGCAACTTCATTTAATTCTTGTGTTACAGGTCATGGTTCATCATCTTTTAACTTAATTATGTTTAAATTGATCTGCAGTCTAAAATATATAAACGTAGCTATGGTCACAGTACTGAAGAATGTTACCAATGTAATAACTGCTGTTGGTGAAATGTATTTGTTCAACAAGCGTCATGACAACAGAGTCTGGGCTGCTCTTTTCCTAATGGTATGTTCAATTACTATGGTACTGGAATTTTTTTATAATTATTTTTTGAGGTATCAAATCAGGATAAAAAACAACTTAATGAACTCGATATTATCATTCTTTTAGTTGAGAGATTCTTTTTTGGCAATGCAACATCTTGTATTCTTATTTCTTCAATTTTTTTCTTATAGTTCAAAAACATCTTTTCATAATGATTTATATTCAGTCTTTTAGCATATTGGACAAATACAATTCAGTCTGAAGTCATTGACTTACCAAATCTGAGCCCAAACAGTAGGGAGATTGCATTTTGTGTTGGCTTGTACGCATCTGGTTTATTCTTGTGCCTGTCAAGTAAATTGTAATTTGCCTTGCATTTTGTAATTGTCACCAAAATGCTGTTGTTCATATTCAACTTTGCCCAAAAGTGGATGGGTTATGAACTATGAAATGCCTAGTCCTGCAAAGATCCGTTAGATTAATGTGGTTTACAAATTCTTATATATTTTCAAATAAAAAGATTTCCTGCCTTTAACTGGTGCAGATCATCTCAGCAATATCTGGAGGGATTACCGATCTATCTTTTCATGCTGTTGGCTATGCATGGCAGATTATAAATTGTTTCCTAACTGCATCATATTCTGTAAGTATATGGTTTGGAGGTTATTACTTTCTCTTCTGCAATTTATAATTTCATTCTCTCATACTTTCGTCCTTTTTTTCTGTAGAGACTTGAACATTGTTTTGACTAATATATGGAAGCATAATCCCATGTATATTTGTTGTTATTATTATGTCTACTAGTTTATATTGCCTACCCGTGGAGAACTGCCTTAGCAACATCCTAGGCAAATTGAAGGGGGCACATGCATCATAGTTGGTATCAGTTTACAATATTGATATGAATATTATATTCAAGACATGCCTTTAATTATGCTTTCATCTAGCAGTAAGGAGCAGGAAATTACATGAAGACAGTCACCATAAAAGGGAATATGTGCTTTTGACTGACTGAATACTGTTCACTGCCCCCCCCCCCCCCCCAAAAAAAAAAAAAGAACAGCTAGGAGACTTCTGGTCAATTGAAATATGAAATTAGAACATTTTTGCGTTGATTGCATAACTTTATGGGGTGATACCATCATGAACTTCCCGTACGTAATAGATAGAAATGCGTGCTTGCACAGGATGGTGGAAGAGCACCATAAATTTTCAGAATACATCCTGAATGTTTATATAAAAAAATTGACAAATTATTCTGTATATGATAACTGCATGACTTTTTCACTTTTACTGAATTACATTGTACGGTGACTATGGTCAATTTAAGGCATCTTCATGGAAACAATATCAAGAGATTAAGGGTGCATTTGCTATATTTTCCAATTACTGTTTTTTAAAACTCTTTTTAGAAATGAAAATGGTGCTTTAAATTTGGCATTTCAAGATCCAAAATAGCAAAATATTTTCTAGTTTGGCATTATGGAAAAGAGTAGGATTTCTTTGGTAAAAATGAAAAAAGGGACTTTGAGAAATGCCAAAAAAATTAACATTCTGTTCTTGGGTTTCCTTTGTAGAAGTTGGAAAATAACTTTTCAGTTTTTAAAAACTTGTTCCGCAAATTCTCTCCGACATGCAAGTTTTTACCTTTTTGGGATTTTTGGTATTTTTGGATTTCAGAAAAAAATAATAATTATAAGTAAAAGATGGTATCAAATAGCTCTTTATTTTTTCTTCACTGGTTTTTACCAGTCAAGCTTTTTACTCAGTCAGATGCTCAAAGACATGACTTTGGACTGGGGTCTATTTTCAAATTTAATGATTTACGTACAGGTAAACCTAGGTGTTGTGTTTGCATTTTGTTATCTTTTATAAATAATTTATTCATCTTTCATGTTAGTAGTATCTGAATACTGGTTTTCTCGGATCCTGTTTTAACTTGTTTTATTGCAATTTATGTCTAAAATTAGTTAATAGACTTTTTACTTGTTTAATTTTGTTGGTGCAGCTGACGTTGCGTAGGGTCATGGATACGGCCAAACAAGTCACCAAGTCTGGAAACTTGAATGAGTTTTCAATGGTCTTGCTAAATAACAGCCTTTCCTTGCCTTCAGGTGTACTTCTTATTATTGTTTTCAACGAGGTGGATTATCTTTCTAGAACGTGAGTTATTTTTTCTTTTTCTTTTTGCCCTTTTCCATTTCCTTTTTGGTTATTTGACAATAAAGTCGAGGTCAATTATGTTTTTCAACTCAGCCCACTTTTCTTTGTTTTTTGTATAACCTTACAGGCATGATTTCAAGAGCTAGCATGTTCCTTGCTTGTGTGGATACCTTGAAAGTAACTGTTGCATGTTTCATAGTATACTAGCCTTTTTGGATTCTTCTATTTGTGTATATGGCTTATTTCTTTTCTTCGTGCTCTTACATCTGATGAGCTTAACCATAACTTTATGATAACTTGACTGTGGCTTGTTATTTCTTTGTAATTTTAAACCTTATGTTTGATGCACATAACCAAATCTTTCATGATAACTGAACTCTTTGAAATATGATTCTGTCTGCAGACCACTTTTGAGGTTGCCTAGCTTCTGGTTAGTAATGACATTAAGTGGATTTCTTGGTCTGGCAATCAGTTTCACTTCCATGTGGTTTCTTCATCAAACTGGGGCTACCACATACAGGTAAGATGGTAAAAGTTCCGTGGACAATATGCGTCAATCCTAGCGCGTATAACTATCGTGGTAGATCATTTCCAGTTGTTTTTATTACACCACATATATCCCCCCCCCAAAAAAAAAAAAAAACTGCAAAAACATCGTTAACTAGTGCAGATTAAACTAAGGTGGTTTTAGAGGCTTCGTGCAAAGTCTGAAAACACGTCATTGGGTTACGGAATAATTTACTAACTAGCCAACTTGCCTGAAAATAAAATTCGAATATCCTGATTTTAGTCTTCGGATTGATGTCAATCGTTGGCTAACATAATAGGGAGGATATGCCGCTTAATAGATGCTGAAGTGTAATTCTGCTGGTTTTGACTGGTGTTTTCCAGTTTGGGTTCCAATTCTAATATTTGAGTTCCCAATTGAGTTTGAATGTGAAAAATTTGTACAGTTGGTCTAATTTTCAAGTTATAATAGCTTTCGAATGGTTGGGGTTATGGTGCTTTGCTTTGAAGTGGTAATATTCTATTGACTGATTTAGATTATATTTTCTCATCACTGATTTGCAAACTGCAGCCTGGTGGGATCGCTGAATAAGATCCCTCTTTCGGTTGCTGGCATCCTTCTTTTCAAAGTCCCTACCACTTTAGAAAATTCAGCTAGTATCTTCTTTGGTAAGCTCGCTCTTTTTGAATGGCTTAAATTAAAATGTGTTGTACAGTCTCCTGCAAAAACCTCCCCAACTGCTAGCATGAGTTTCTTCCAATAGGATTATCTCAATGAACTGCAATCTACAGGTTTGCTGGCTGGAGTACTTTTTGCCAGAGCCAAAATGTGGGAGAGATCCCAATCAGGATGAGTTTTAACCTGTAGCAAATTGACCATATATTCCATACTTTCACGACTGCGTCAAACGAGTATGTCTAATGTTGTATTACTTTCTCACAACTCGAATGCTGTTGTACAATATGGAGAGCTGCCTGGGCGGTTTTAGTTGAAGAGGAAACAAGCTGTTCAAGAAGAATGATACTCCCCTTAGGAGGTGAGAATGGGATTCTATTGGATTGCATTGGACCTGTGGATGTTCTTTTCCTTTTGAAAGAATACACTACCACTATTTTTTCTCCTGGCATGTAATCTATATTTCTATTGGGGAACTTCGATTTTTCCCTAGTCATATAATTTTGAGTGAGAGTTGTTATTGTGTAGATCAAGATTAGTCATGTTTCATAGATGAAATGAACAGTCCCAGGAGATGCTGGAAATAGTATATTGTTTTACGGTTTACTTTTCTTTGTAGATTCTTTCTCGAGTTCTCTTCTATCCTTGTTAGATGTGGGGTTAGTACAAGTGATTTTAGTGGTAGGCATTTGTGCCCTCGTGGGTGGATAGTGGCTTTTAAAACAGTGAAAATGATGATGTTATTAATCCTTTGGCAATTTTAGTTAAGACAGTTCAGACTCAAATCGAAATATCTTATTAAGAGGACTTAGCAGGAGTTAGTAAAGAGTTGAAAAATACGTGTTACCACCAAAAAATTGACACTAATCTCAGAAGTCTGGTTCAAATCATAAGATTTGTATTTTACGGAGGACTAACGTAACTTACTTAGATATCCATTCTGAGTTGTATATCGGAATACATAAATTTGTACAAGTGAGTAGGGGTTTAATACGTAACTTAATATCCATTCTGAGTTGTATCTTGGAATACATAAATTTGTACAAGTGAGTAGGGGTTTAATTTACGATGAATCCTTGATCAAGTTCACTTGGGGAACATTGGAATAAGGTAGTGGGGAACCAACGACACCATTAAAGGTGCAGGCTAATAATTGAGATGGGGCATTACACAATCCGGTAGTCGACTTTGGCTTAAGCTCATTAATCCTTCTAGAGACTTACAAAACCCTAATTTCATTCCATACATAAACTACTCCCTATAAGTCACATTACTTTGTGGACAAGTAAGAGATATCTCCCATTTGATAAAGAGGAAAGAGATAGCAATTGCATGCTTTACCGCACAAGGATTTCGGCTACCTTGTAGGAATCTAGTACCTTAAGCAAATAGGATTAGGATTCCATTTGAAGCCTATAAATAGAGAGCTTTTTCATTGTTCAAAGGATGGACAATTAGCAACCTTAACCTTTGAAATCAAGCATTTGAGTTCTCAGCAACTCTCAACCATAAATAGAAACCCTACAACCTGCATTCACTTTTGATAAAAGAAGAATACATCTTTAGTCAAAACCACCATGGAAACCCTAAATTAACCTACAAAAAATACTCTAATGGTGTGTTTACTTAATGGGAATGAGAATGGAATTCAAGGAATGAGAATGGAATTCAAGGAATGAGAATGGAATTCAAGGAATGAGAATGAATAATGTGTTTACCCGCTTAAATGAAAGTTGGAATGAGAATCAAAGTAATGAGCTCCATCAAAAATTGGGAATGATTATTAGAGTTCTCATTCCCATGAGGAGGTGGGAATGAGAATTTCATTCACTAAATTGATTATATTACCTCCACTTAAATTATGAAAATTTTATTTTATCATTAATTAATTAATTATTTATGTATTTATTTATATATTTATTTATTTATTTATTTATTTATTTATTTATTATTATTATTATTATTATTATTATTATTATTATTATTATTATTATTATTATTAAAATAATATAAATAATGACAATAATCAAGAAGGTTAATTTAGTAATTTTTAACAATCCATTTCAATTATAAGATAAAGTAAATATATTAATGGCAATACAGTTCATTCCGATTCCAATTCTCACAGTTAAAGTAAACAATTTATTTTGATTCTCATTCCCCATTCCGATTCCAACCCATTCCAATTTCACTCCATTCTGATTTCAACCAATTCCAATTACTGATTAGTAAACGCACCATAAATGGAACCCATAACTATCCTTTTATTATTGTAAAACTTCTTGTATTTAGGGATGATACTCTATTTTTAAGTATATATTTGGTGTGACTTATCTAATAGGTAAAAGTGTTTATTTAATCTTATAAATTTAATCTTATAAGCCTATAAATTTTTTTAGTATAATTTAATATAACAACTAGAAGTATGTGTTTAAGTAAAAACTCAAGTAAACTCTATTTGAAAATACGGGGGAGCAAATGACCCGATCGGAACAGATCATACCTGATCCAATTCGGAAAAATTCAGGTTTGGATCGAATTCGGATGAAGACTCTAACATAATCGGGGCAAACTTGATCCAATCCAAAAGTCCAAAAAAATCAAAGTTAAAACAAGCACAAATCTTCAATCCGATTTGATCCGAATATGTTCGGATTGGATTTCATATTCGGGTTAAATTTGGATTATATTTTTTCCAGCCTGATTGACCCGAAATCCGATTAGGTTGATCCGAATGCGAATTTGCCCACCCCTATTTGAAAAGTTATATTAAGTTGAAAGGTTATACTAAGTTATTATTAGGATTGGCAAAAAGCGGGCCCGAGTTAGGCTTTTTCAAGCCCATGTCTAAGCCCACTATAAGATAAATGTAAGGGCCGGGCTTGAGCCTTCATTTATTTTTTATTTTTTAAAATTGTTGTAAATTTGAAATGAATTAATAATCAACAAGTTATTATAATCACCAATAAATTAAAGAAAATAAATATTTCAAAGGAAAATAATAAATAAATAAAAACAAAGCAAATAAAAGTTTAGAGATTTAATTTTTTTAATACTTGATTCTCTAACTCAAGCATTCTCTTAATTAATTAACGCATAAGAGAGAGTTTAGTATTATACATTTAGCTTTTTTGAATCATAATTGATTTAATAATTAGGAAGTTAAGTTTTTTTTTTTTTTTTTTTTCAATTTTGATTTATTATTCTAATTTATAAATTTATTTTCTAAAACAATATAACGGGCTTGGGCCTGGCCCAGACTTTTTTTTCTTAAACCTGTGTCCAAATGAGGGCCAGGTCGAAGCCCGCGGGCTTTTTTGCCCACCATAATTATTATTATGGTAGTATAAGCAAAAGTAGTTACCATACACCAAACCCTTCTAAAATTGTTTTCCAGAATCAAAAACACATCCAAAACCCTACAGTCACACATTTTCCATTACTAGTTCCTCAAAACACCAACCCTAGAGTCCAGATCATATTAAGAGCTTTTAAGTGCAAAGAGAGAAGATCAAGAGAATTTAATTAGCTACAAAAATTTATTAAGAGCTTCTCTTCTAGCCCTAGGTAGGAGTTTAGCAAGATATGGAAATGATACAAAGAGAAGATGGAAAGAGTGATGGGAGTTTATTTGGCATCTAACTGAGGTCTCTTATATAAGCAACTGAAAGGTGCTTAGCAATGAATGAATACATGCAAGTTCCTTGTCTTCATGACAATTGGCAGCTCATATTTTGATGCTGTAAACAATCCAACTGGGACAAATGGCCAAAATAGGAGTTTTGGACAAGAATAATGCTAAAGAGAGAAAAAGATGAGAGAAGGATGGGAGAATTTTGCTCTCTCTCTCTACCCAGCCCACTCTCCCTCTTCTTTTTTAACATACTTTCTCTCATCCTTCTTTCATGTTTCGCTCTTTTTAGCATTTTTCTTTAGACAATTAAGTCAGCTATCCAGTTGTTCAAGAATCATTTCAATCGCATTTATAGAACGTGTGTTATGATTAAAATACTGAATCCTGGTCGCATTTTGACAGCCAAATGCATGAATTGGGAGACCCCATAAACATAGAAAATTTGGTCCTACGTCATAGCATGAGATAACTGCATTTCTGTGAAGGTTTCTCAAGTTGAGAAAAGAATGCAAGTGGACTTCATTTGTTCAGACATTATTCACCAGTAGTTACCTAAATATAAATACAGATATGTTATATAAGTTATATTAGTATGCCACACAATGTGTATCCTCTGAATTTTTCTATGATACTGTATGAATTTTGATGGCATTGATAATAATGTTGTTGTGAACCCTTGAGTTTAGATATTTGAATTAGGATTCATGCAATTATCTCCCAAAAAATAAATTCAACTGTTGAGATCTTTTTTCAATATAGACTATCATGTTTCATTAACATTCATAGTGATCAATTTTTTAAGGAAATTTTAAAATTTAAACTCAAATATTATTTTTTAACACGATAATGATCAATTTTTTTAGGAGATTTTATATAATCAAACAACCTAATTTATTATTTGAAAATGATTATTTGCACTAATAACTGTTTGGTGAATTAGTTAGCACTTCCGTACCTTAACTCTAAGATAAAGAGTTCGAATCCCTCTAATAGTTGTGAAAGTTTATTTTCTTTGTTTTCTTATACTTGGCTTTACTGGGCTTGAATTGAATGGACTCCGATTTATTGTACTTGGCCTTGATGTATTGGACTTTGATTGTATAATCATCTATGCTGGGATTTGATTGTATGGTACATAATATTCAAAAGAAAAATGTATTTAACATATGGGTTATTAATTAGATATATTGTGTCATTGAATATAATTTCAATGAAGGTTAAAAGTGTAAATATCCAAAGGGGTTTTAAGAGGACTTTAAAAGGGTGTCAATAATCCCACTCTTACATATAGTATTAGAAAATTAAAAGAGCGAGAGAGGGAGAGAAGTGCTTAGTTGCAACCGTTAATAACTAATTTTCTTATGGAATATAAACTGGCAAAAGCGGTTTAATACCTCACTCCTCAATGAGCTTGTCACAGTCAGATGAATTTACTTGTGTTATAATTAATTATTACTAACCTTTTTTCTTTTTAAATGTAAATGGCTCTAGAAATTTTATTAAAATGAGAAAAAGAAGAGAAAGAGTGATGTACAAAACAAGGCTACCCAAACCTATATTTAGACAAACCCACAAGCATTTTCAAGAAGACACCTTCTAACGGAGATTGCCGGATCGTCTCACCATACAAAATTGTTATAAGCAGCTCCCACGGAAGCTAAACTATCTGCTACTGAATTCCCTTCACCATAAATATGAGAAGAATGAAAATGAACCCCACGAATCAGAGTCATACAGTTAAGCGATTGGATTCGGAGTCCCCAAGGCGGCTTGAACCCCTTATTCGAAAGGCAAGCAATAGCAGCACTAGAATCACTTTCCACCCCTTCACAGCAACAATCTCTATTGCTTTGACAATAGCTGTAACTTCAGCGTGAAAAGAAGTCTGAAAGCCCAAAGGCATAGAGAAACCGCCGTGGAAAGCCCATTGAAGCCACGGAAAACAGCTCCACAAGCCGCCAAACTTGGGCTTCCCTTTGACATGCCATCAGTATTTATTTTTATCGATGATGGCCTAGGAGAATGCCAGAAAAACAGCGGCAATAACAGGGGGACAATAATCCGAAGCATGCACATCCAAAAGAGCATGAATAGGTAGTGAACATCGACAGGTGCCAGGGGAATTTCTTCATAACATGCAAATGAGCAACTACCACAATTTGAACCCGCTGCACAGGCCAAGACTCATTATCAAAAAGTGTCTTATTGCGAGACTTCCAAACATAATAAACCATAGCAAAGGTGGCAGCACGCCAAAGAGCAGCATCAAAAGTAGAGAGGGAAGGAAATATGGCCAAATCCCGAAGCTGCTGAATATCATCATAACAGGGAACCACCGCCTGGAAAGAGGCAGCAGGCCAACGCCAAAGATGCTGAACATAAGGACAGCCGAGGAACAAATGAGAAGCCGTCTCTGCATTATTCTTGCAAAGGGGGCAGCAAGTGACAATGATAAAACCGCGGCGCCAGAGATTGTCTTGCGTACTCGGACGATTATACACAAAACAGAGAGCTTTGGTGGAATAAATCGAGCCATAATTTCATGCCCGAGCTGAGGGAAATACTCACGAAACGTAGAAGGGATCCGCCACTTGCCATGCAGAATCAAAACACTCACTGTCGCATGCAAATTCAAATTATCAATGCCAATAGATTGTGATGTGGACTGTGTAAGCCACACATCTGTCCGCAGATTAACTGACATTCCATTCCCAATCTGCCAACGACAACCCGCAGTCAAATGAACCGTCTTCAAACGGATCCAAATAGAAGACGTGCAGTGAGTCTGAATCCAGGAGTGAAGAGACAACTTAAAGCAGCTCTAACAAATCTGCTCCACATTGAGTCAGAAGCGAAAATACTCGAGGCAGTAGTGAGCAATGCTGCATGATTAAGAATAAATAAATTCCTCAACCCCAAACCACCACACTCACGAGACATACACATTTGAGACCAGAAGATGCTGACCAACTTCCTAGAATCACAAGAACCTGTCCATATAAAATTTCGAATCCATCTGGAAAGCTTATGCAACAGAACAGCAGGCCACTGATAAATACGAAATAAGTGCACCATCATTGAACCAGCCACATCGCGAACTAACAGCACACGCCCGGCCACTGAGAGAAGCTTCCCACACCAACCCTCAAGACGACTTGTAACTTTATCAACTAAACTCCGTAAAAATTCTCGCCGTGGCTTACCACAAAAAATTGGAACACCAAGATATAACAAAGGGGCAGAATCTTCAGCAAAACCCAACAGATGCCGGAGATAAGCCCGTCGATGGGGATCGGACTGAGTACTATAAAAAGTTCATTTTTCCCGACCGAGAACTTGTCCTGAAGGGACTCCATAATCATGAAGGAAATCTAAAAGATTTCGAATGGACCCGACATCTCCACGAAGAAAAATAAAAATGTCATCCGCATATAATGAATGAGTGGGAGGATCACAACGATGCGGCACTGAAATGGGAAAAATCTTTCCAGAAGCAAATAAGCGAGAAAGACCCCTACTCAAAGCCTCCTCAGCAAGGCGAAAGAGCAACGGAGACAAAGGATCCCCCTGCCGGACCCCACGGGCACAGCGAAAGACCATCAGTCATAATAGATAGACGAACTGAATGCAGAATAGTCGAAATCTAGGCAATAAAATTATCAGAGAAACCATATTTCTGGAGAATCTTCAACAAAAACGGCCATTCAACTGTGTCAAAAGCTTTCCGGACGTCAGGTTTGAGATCTAAATTTCCTCCCAAAGCTTTACTAGCAAGCGAATTGAAACCTTCCGAAACCAATCCTATGGAATCCGAAATGGTCCGCCCTTTTTAAAAAACCTCTCTGTTGAGGTAAAAATATCCTATCCGCAAAAGTACCAAGCCGATCAGCAAGTATTTTGGGAATAATAATGAAGACAAAATTTACTAGAACAAATAATGAAGACAAAATTTGCTAGAACAATGGGACGAAAATGTGTAATTTTATTAGCACCAGAAATTTTCGTGATTAGCAATGAAATTAGAGTTAGTATTGGGAGGTAAATAACCACTATGGAAAGATCCAAAAGGATCAAGCTACTTTGCACATAAAGAGCCCCGTCAGAGCCAAACAATATCCCAAAAATAATGGAAAAAAGCTCCCGAAAATCCATCAGGTCTAGGAGCACGGCCAGGGTCTAGAGAAAAGACTGCTGCTTTAACCTCATCAACAGTTGGGACAGCAGTTAAATACTTATTGTCAGCAGTGGTAACTAATTTAGGAATAAGGTCCAAAAGATCATCAAAATCACCCACCGGTCCTTTAGAAAAATAAAGATCCTTATAAAAGGAAACCACATGATCGACAATTAAGTCCTGGTCCAGACAAATATTACCATTAATTTTCATGCTGGTAACACCACTTTTGCTTTACAATTTGTTATAAGTGTGTGTGTGTGAAGTATTTCAAAATAGTCACTATTCTAAATTGACAAAACATATATGGTCATCACACACGGGCTTGGCCCATTTCTTAGCCACTTGATAAAAACTAAATATATTTATTTTTTTGGATTAAAATCAGTTAGTTGAACTTACTGATTCGGTCAAACCGCATGTCTCCATATTAGAAGTAGCGGCTTGCTGTAGTTGCTTGATATCATCAAGGTGTAAATTGGTTTCAAGTTGATTTTCGGCAAAAATCAGGGGATATGGCTGGGGTATTTCAAGGCTATAAAAGGAGCTGTTGTGATTGATTACATGTATGGAAAAATTTATTATCTTCTTCTCCTTCGTCAAAGCCATTACACTTTACCAGGAAAACAAATTAAATGAAAAATATTATTAAAAAATTAACTTTTCATTAAGTGTTGGATTTCGATTAAGAATATGGTGATAAAATTAATTGTATTTCAATTATTATTCTTTTTCAATTTTGATGTACTTGTACATATTAATAATTTGTTTTATAAATATTTTTATAATTGAATTTTTTTCATAAATAAATGAGTGCAATGAATATTTTTGTGGGTTCTTATATATATTTTTGTAAAACGATAAGCGGAAAGCAGCTTTAGAACTTGGGTTTAGAAGCCCAACGCAAGCATGGGCCCTAAGTACTAACTAGTAAGCCCAACCGTTTGCGCAAATTTTCATCAAACACTCGAAGGTTCAAAGACACATTGATTCCCGTCTCTTGCTTTAGTAGTCAAATGGACGCGTCTCAGAGCAACGACCCGAATCCGAATCCTAATCCGAACGCGAGGGGTAACAATGGGAACTCGATAACGTCGTCGACGCCAGTGTGGCCAACGATCGACGGGCCGTTGGGTTTAACGGAGGACGATTCATTGAGCTACGCTCGCAAATTCTACCAGTTCGGTTTCGCACTGCTGCCGTTTCTTTGGGCTGTCAACTGTTTCTACTTCTGGCCTGTTCTTCGCCACTCCGCCTCTTTCCCTCGTATTCGCCACTGTAAGCTTCCCCAATCGCTGTCGCTCGAATTTGATTTTAGGTTATTTGAATTGAAATTTCGCTGTGGGTAACATTTCTTTGACACCCCCTCCCCTGGAGGTTTAACTAAATTATGGAAAGATTTTGCTAGTTTTGAAATTTGTCATATACGTCCTTGATAGTATTTCCATTGTGATGACTGATGAATCCTACGGTTTAATATTAAATTGAAGGCTTAGAAACCGAATGCACTATAACTGCTGTGCTTGTGCTTGTTGAGTCTTAGTAGTCTGGATGGGTTTCTCCTTGCTATCAAAAGTGACTTAGTTGTTGTCTGTACCTGTTGGAGAATTTGGGAGGTGGTTAGTTGGTAGATTCATTGAGTTATAACATCTTTGACGATGGTGTATTTTTTGGAAGAATATAATTTATTTGACTATCATAATTCTCTCATATTTTTTCAAAATGTACCACTTCATGTTTCAATTTATCAAGCTTGTACGCATTAGACAGCTTGCTTGCTTAAAAAAAAAAAGGAGGTTGGCAAGAGTATGGTCCGGAGTATCCTTTCATTTGATGGTTCGTAGTGTGTAGGATATTGTGCTCATATTAATAAATGAGTGAGACTAATGGGTGGTTTGCTATAGAAGTGGCACTCAATGCTTTGGTTATTGGTGGTTTCTTGTTGCTTAGGCTCTTTCAAACGCTCTTCCATTTTGGTGTATATTCGGTTCTTTGGGCCTAATTGTAATAGGTCAATGCTTTCTTAAGATAAAATGTAGTCACTTGCACTTTTTATGATGCTAGCATGAGATTCTGTTTTGTACTCAACCACCTCTAATTGAGGACTTTCATTTATGCATCTCGTATTTACATAACAATATAGTGTAAGCCAAGAACGTTGCAGTTTATAGAAAGGTACCCTTTCATGATATGGAGTTGGGTGCTTCAGCATTTTGGACATGGAGGGCTATTTCTTGGCATGATTTCATCACATGTTATATATTTTATGCCTCATTCTGTTCGTTCTTATAACTGTAAGATATATTCTTCTGTAGATGTTCTTGGATCAGCAGTTGGGTTTGCAGTCTTCACAGTTGTTTTACTCTCATGGGCATTGACATTTGCCATCGGAGGGGAGCATCTCTTCGGCTCTGTTTGGGATAAACTAGTAATGTATAATGTTGCTGAGAGATTAGGCTTGACAGGTTGGAGCTAGTCGTAAACTGTTTCCAAGCTCATGAGTCTTCAAACTATGTAGTCTGTTGTTGAAACTTGAAACAACACACATTCATGTTGAAGGTAATATTGAAGCCATTTTTCTGAATTAGTAAAAGAAGCTTCCCTGTTGAATCTAGCGTTACACATTCATGCTTTTATCTGAAAAATAATGTATCATGGCATTTATTTTTTTTTAATTAAAAAATTATAAATATGAGAATTCCTGAAGTTTTCTTTCGTATGTATTAACTTTATTCGATAAAAATTCGTCTAGTTTGAACTTTGAAATTTGAAATGGTTGCTTGATTCTCATCGGATACGCTGCAAAAATAGTTTGATAATGGGCAATGTTATGCGACCAAACCAGTGGCATGCAATATGATAAAATGCTGGCATGGTCTGCTTCAAATCAGTGTGTGTGCGTGTTTTTAAAATCAACAAAATGAATGGTCCGTTTGAGATTACTTTTAGGAGGTTTAAAAATAAATTTAAAAATTTAAAAGTTAATTTTAATGTTTAATAAAAGAAAGTTAAAATTATTTTTGTCAAAATCAACTCTTCTTACGGTTGATTTTAAAAAGAAGGAAAGCAGTAGTTTTTAAATTCTGATTTTGAGAATTATTTAAATCTAAAATTATTCTTATTTAAATTGGAGATAAAATTAATATTTTAAGAAATTTTTATTATAATTTATCAATACAAATTTATTAATATTAAGTTGTTAGTCGAATTATTATTAAATTTGTTTCACTATATTATAAATTTAATTATCAATTATTTTAAGATAAAAAATAAAATCAATATATTATAAATTTTATTTTTTGTTAAAATTATTATAATACACAATTAAAAATATTGTATGTACATGTTTTTATATGTATAAGTAAATTTTATTCTACATTATGTATATTTTAGTTATTTATTTTCTCTCAGCAGTTTAAAGAGTAAGGTTTACCAAATGTCTGTAATTGCTTTCATAACTTACAATACTTTTGAAAATAAAATTTACCAAATACTTAATTGATTCCTTTCACAGCTGATTATTTTTATAGTACAATTAACGTCAATTATTTTAAAAGCTACAGCATTCCCAAACTGGCCTAAAGTCTAATTGGTTTTATTGTCGTAAGTAAATTCCCTCAAAACGTTCGAACACCTCAACTAAGCCATCCCATGTCTAAAATGTGCCTTATTAAAACTATTAAAAAAATGAATTTTATTTTCTAACATACCTCTAGTTTAATTTACAAAATAAAAGCACATATATTAAAATTAAGCATCTTTCCAGAAAAATTTTTTCCCTAAAAAATGTGTATTTTTAAAATTTTATTTATAAATACATACAAATTCTAAAATTTTTAATTATTTTCTTCTTATCTATTTTCATAACTTTAAACTCCCATAATTTTCTCAAAAAATATTTTTAATTAAAATTAAAATATAATATAAATTATGAATAATTTATTTAAGTTTTTAATTGAAATTTCAATTAAAAATAAAAAATGAATTAAATTATATTTGATTGATTGGGTAATTTCAGTTAAAAGGGAGTTCCACAAGGAGTTTTGAGCTATGAAAAGTTTTGCTCCAGATTGAGGCTTATAGAAATTGCGGAATTGGGCTTGCATTCTGACCCAACAAAGGCCTAATTCTTTGCAATGGGTAACCTGGACGTCATTATTTATGACAAAAAAGAAAGGCATGCCAATTCAAAATTAGTGTTTTTAGGGCAAAGGAAAATTCATCATCAAACTGAAAACAGAGGCAGGTTAAAACTAGTGTGATAGCTGAAAAGCATTAGAGGCCAAGCCTCTTTATATGTTACGCGGCAACAGGTATGCCTGATGCCCCTGCTCTCACCGCTACTCTACTCTTTATTCGTTTTTGTTTTTATTTCTATTTTTATCTTTTATCTGGGCTCATATTACCCAACTTATGCTTTGGAATTTCAGTTTATTGAATTGTAAGTTTGTAAAATATTATATTTTGCAATAAATTTTGAATAAGTTATATATTTATCTCTATTGGGTTTATTGAATAAGTTGCATATATTAACATGATAATAGGGAATGGACTTGATTCTTTAAGTGTCTGAACTTGAGGTTTGCTTCTTTTGGTTGTTTGTAATGACCTCTTGATGAATCTCCCAAAAATTATTTTCTGTTACTCAGATAATAAATTAGCATGAATATTTGCCATACATGCCTATCTGTATTTGCCCATTGAGGTTGGCATTTGAACTATTAGTGTAAATTGGACAAAGGTTAAGTAGGGTTAAAGAAATGCATTAATAATTTTGAGGACATTAGAGGTATGGTTTATTAAAATCATTCTGGTTGGTTTGGTTATTCCTTTCACTTTTTGTATCATGGGCTAATTACTTGATGAAATTTGTTTTGCTTTCCTATAAATATCTCTGGAAATGATAATATTTTGGAGGAAAATGAATGTATATATAGTTGGTTAGTACCCTGATTAAGTATAAGTTGATATAGTTGTGTATACTACATTTATGTGGTGTGGTATATTAAAATAGATTGTCTTTTGATTTTTTGGTTTGTGTGTGACAATTTGCAGATATGATTCTAAATGTAAAGCTGGTTCTATAATACGTTAACAAGTGGGGTTATAGGAGATGGATATAGTTGAATCCTTATTTGACATTCAAGTGCAAGATCCGCCAGAGGAGGATTTCTCTTCTATTGATTTGACATGGACCAAGTTTGGCACGGCTGAGCACCATGACGAAGTAGCACTAATTCCTTATGCACGAGTTGATTCATTTATTATTGGAGAGTGCTCTAATGTAGAGTGCCCAACAAGGTTTCATATTGAGAGGGGAAGGAAAAGATCAAGGGGAAGCTTGAAGGAGTATAAGGACGATGAATATTTGGAATATAGGCTGTAAGTCTCGTATTTGTTAAACGCTCACAAGCATGTGTTTACATTCCTATATTTCCAAAGGATACCATATCTGTTGCCATTTCAATGTTGGAAGGTGCATAAAATTTAGTGTTTTGATTTTTCTTCTTCTGTCTCTATTTTCTGAGATTAGAAACTGTTCCAGTAGACATACCCTAAATTGAGAAGTTGAAGTGTTAACATCTTTGCTCTGTATGTCACTTCAAATTAGGTGGCATGACAACTTGGTAGAAACTTTGACTTTTGTTCACCATTTCTTTTTCATTTTTTTCACTGAAACATGTGAATGTGGCCTTCATTTAGCTAAGAGATTATCGACCATATGTATGGTGTCAATTTTTAGTAAAATTTTTCACTCCAAAATCTTTTGAGTCTAATACTTGGAATTTAGCAGCTTATAATGGATGAAAACACATTTAAGTTAACGTTGCATTGGAACTCACATTTTTGGTTGAAAATAGACCATGTAGTACCTAAAAGTAGATGAACATTAGTACACACGCTCAACAAGTTTTAATCCCTCAATTTAATATGTTCTGATATTTTTGTATTATCTTTTAGGTATTGTTGCTCATTTGGTCCTGAAATTAGTACACACTCTCAACGAGTTTTAATCTCTCAATTTAAGATGTTCTGATATTTTTGTATTATCTTTTAGGTATTGGTGCTCTTTTGGTCCTGAAAATTATGGGGAAGGTGGTGGTGTGTTACCCAGTCGAAAATATCGACTAAATACCCGAAATCGTGCTGCCAGACCTCAGTCCATGCGGGGCTGTACATGCCATTTTGTAGTGAAGAGGCTGTATGCTCGTCCATCACTAGCACTCCTTATTTATAATGACAGGCGTCATGTCAACAAGTCAGGTTTTATCTGCCATGGGCCCCTTGACAGAGATGCTATCGGCCCTGGAGCCAAGAAAATTCCATATATTTGTAATGAAATTCAACAGCAAACTATGTCTATGATCTATCTTGGCATTCCTGAAGAGAGTGTGTTAGAGAAACACATCGAGGGAATTCAACGATATTGTGGTTCTGATGCAAAAGTCAATAGCCTTGCTTCTCAGTATGTCCAAAAGCTTGGGATGATTATTAGGAGGTCTACCCATGAGTTGGATCTAGATGATCAAGCTAGCATCCGATTGTGGGTTGACCGCAATAAGAAATCGATATTCTTTTATCAGGATTCATCGGAAACTGATCCTTTCATTCTTGGGATTCAAACAGATTGGCAGTTGCAACAGATGATCCGTTTTGGTCATCGCAGTCTCATTGCAGCTGATTCAACATTTGGCATAAAGCGACTTAAGGTATGCAATTTTTTATGTGAATATATGGTTAGCTTCAGAAGAATTTAGGTGGATGTTTAGTCCATGTTCTGTCTAATTTTGCAGTATCCTTTGTGCACACTTCTTGTTTTTGATTCAAGACAACACGCACTTCCAGTCGCATGGGTTGTCACACGTAGCTCTGCGAAGCCTGATGTGACTAAGTGGATGAAAGCTCTGCTTGATCGAGCTCGGAGCATTGAACCTGGATGGAAAATCAGCGGGTTTCTGATTGATGATGCAGCGGCAGAGATTGATCCCATAAGGTAAGTCTTTTGCCCTGGATTTCGTTATGAATTGAAATTGTGCAATTTTCCATACTCATACTTGGTCTCACTTCTGTTTTAGGGAATTTTTTTGTTGTCCTGTTATGTTTTCCCTATGGCGTGTTCGTAGATCATGGCTGAGAAACATTGTTAAAAAATGCGCCAATATCAAAATTCAGCGGGAAATTTTCAAGCGTCTAGGAAATATATTGTACAGCATATGGGATGGAGCTGATCCTTTTGTTAACTTGGAAGTATTAATTCAGGATTTTGTTGATCAAACTGCCTTTATAGAATATTTCAAGGCCTCCTGGATGCCTAAGCTTGGTTAGATCTCTCTCTCTCTCCCACACACACACACACACACACACACACTTAGAGATATAAACTGCTTTCTCATCTTGTTGAAGTTGTCTCAAACTTTAATGTTTTTAATATAAAATATTGCTATGTTTATCTTTTGGACAGAGATGTGGCTGTCAGCCATGAGAGCTCTTCCACTTGCAAGTCAGGAGGCATCTGGTGCCATAGAGGCCTATCATGTGAAGCTGAAAACCAAATTATTCGATGATTCACATCTTGGTGCACTCCAGAGAGTTGATTGGTTAGTACACAAGTTGACAACTGAGTTGCATTCTAGCTACTGGCTTGATCGATATTCAGATGAAAGCGATTCTTTTCAAAATGTTAAGGAGGAATATATTGCATCTACATCGTGGCATCGTGCAATGCAAATTCCTGATTGTGCTGTTACCTTGGATGATAAAGAGCACCTCTTTGCCAGGGTCTCAAGCCAGAAAGACAGCAGTTTGACACATCTAGTGTGGAATCCTGGATCGGAATTTGCTTTTTGTGATTGTGCGTGGTCAATGCAGGGAAATATTTGCAAGCATGTCATCAAAGTCAATATGGTATGTGCAAACAATGAAGGATATCAGCCTTCTATCTCTTTTCGGTCACTTAGAGAGATACTGATGAACTTGTGGAAAAAACCGATGGATGACTCAGTTGAACTGGATTTGTCGGTGGCCTGGACTCACAACATGCTTGATCAAATTAAACAACTTGTCGAATTGAGGAATTCTGATGATATAGGTACGGTAGTTAATAATCTGCCTTTGAAATGGGTTTCCAAGAAAGGCAGGACATCTGTTGGTATACCATCATCAACTCTAGCTCTTCCTTCAAGTTCTAAGAGCTCCACCGTACATAAAAAGAACCGAAAACGAAAAAGATTGTCAAGATTAAGATGATTGCAGAGCTGGAAGCTAAAGCACTGCTTCATAGATAATTTTGACATCAGATAATTGGATTTTGCCGATAGCATTATTTTATTTTGGCTCCAGCTTTAGACCAGCTTAACTCATTTCCTGGTAGAGCTTTAATCTCTCAACTTTTTGTTTTTCATCAAGGATTAGTATACACCAGACAACCATCAAAGATGTATATTGATAAATGATATGGTTTCTTAATGGTTTGAAAAATGTAAAGATGCTATTGAGGAAACTGAAGACGCATCTCAGAATATGCTTTCTTGCATATTCCTCTTTGGGCAAGTTCCTGTGCAGAGACGTCATCGAAAAGGTAGCAATCGAGATCTCCTCCACTCTTTGAGATGGCTTTTACGAGCATTTAACTTTACACGTGCTCCTGTTCCCTGCATTTATTTCTTTTGGCTATTCTTTCTTTCTAATCTGGAAAGCTCTCAAATAGGAGTATGGGCAGAATTCATCTTAGAATTGATATTATATGATTATCATTTTGGAAAGCATTTGCGTACAGAATGTATATAAACATTTGAGGTGATAATAGAATAATTTTTCTTACATGTAGACTGTTGTTGTCAGCGGAACTACTTCTAATGTATTTGAAACATGTTAGTGTTATAGTCCATGGTCCATCAAAGGAATTGGAGAGGTAGGGTTTGAAATTTTTATAAACAGGTTAATTGAGTTAAACGGATTTTTTTTCATTTCATTAGGTTAATGTAGCTCATGTACTAAAGAGATTATACAAATATTGCACAGTGTTTTTCACGTTATGGTCATCGTGATAGGGTTTGAATCCTTGATCCCTTCCTAATGGATCGATCAGGTACCAATTGCTTGAAACCATATTTATGCATTTACTGTAATGTGACTTGAAAACAAGCCGTTGACCCAAATTATCACTTTTTTTATTTTGGGTGTGGGGTGGGGGGCATTTTGGTCAATCAGAAGAGTTAAGTTTTCTCGTGTTGTTTTTATGGGTTAATTTTGGATTCCTTCTACTAGCTCTTCAATCTTTATATTTTAAGGTATATCTCAGACACAATCTTAGCGCTAAATATGTTATACTTATTCTAATACCTTTTCTTTCCTTTTACAATAACACTTTTTCAACAATATTCTTATTTTCATGAGAATATTAAATAAAAGAAAAGAATATTA
Source organism: Murraya paniculata (assembly GCA_030449075.1). Lineage (NCBI taxonomy): Eukaryota > Viridiplantae > Streptophyta > Magnoliopsida > Sapindales > Rutaceae > Murraya > Murraya paniculata. The sequence continues at coordinate 66,350 of JAEVFN010000093.1, read as the reverse complement.
ATTTATCAAATTAGCATTAAAAGTAACATAAAAATTTGTGGAAATTTTTATTATTATTTTACTTTTAGGTTAATTTGGTAAATTATTTTTTATACAATAAATATTAGTAAAATTGTTGCAATGATACTAAATATTCTTTAAGTTGGTAAATAAATTATTGGCAAGATTGTTGTATGAGTATAAAAATTACTAGCTCTTTCGTACTGATATTTATTGATTAATTTGTTAATTAATTTTTTATAGATAAATTAATTAATATCAAGAATATTATTGTAACGGTATTATTGTAAAAGTAAAAAAAGAAAGATAAAAATATAACATATTTAATTATAAAATTGTTTGATATATTTCTTAAAATATAAAAATTAAACAGATATTTAAGTCAAAATATAAATATTAAACGTATATTTATCGTAAAATAACATAACATTTTGAATGAATTTTTATGTAGTTGAATGAAAATTTTACTTGAACCACATATAAATTAATCATGTTATGCCAAGGCACTTGTATAAAATTAATTTATTGAAGAATTTGTGGGCAGTATAACGCTAAACATGAAACAAAAAAGTTGAAGTGGGATTAGTGTAATCTGCATTCAGTTTCTGTCTTTCTGGCAACAAGCTGAACACAAACTCTGATTCGGAAGTGGGCCAGAATTTGACGCTCACCACAAGACTAGCAAGTGTACAAAGTGGCACTTGAAATGCAAAAGTTTACCAATAGGAGTGAGGCAATCTCACCTTATCCACACTCCCACCACAATCTTTTATCACAATTCATCATCAAATCGCCATCATTTATCCACAACTCACTAAACAAAAACAAATTAAGCCACCATTTGTTCTCAACTTTGTACATTTTGCAAAACAAAAAAACATTTGTGCAGCAGCAGGAGCAATGGCAGCCATGAACTCTAGTGTATTGGCATGCAACTATGCCATTTCAGGCAGTGCTGGATCATCTGAGCTCAACCCAAAGATTGCTTCAGTTTCAACCCCAGCTGTGCATGGCCACAAAATGCCTGTGATCAGAGCTCAACAAGTTGATGTTTCAAAAGAATCAAGAGGAACTGAAGGAAGGAGAGCTGCCTTGGCTCTTCTATCAGTTACCCTTTTTACCACAGCCACTGCTGTTGCTTCTTCTGCCAATGCTGGGGTCATCGATGAATACCTTGAGAAAAGCAAAGCCAACAAGGTTAATCTAATTTGTTTGCATAAAGTATTGAACGATCATCAGTTTCTAGTAGGTTCATGCTCAACAATGAATGGATTATTTATTTTTATTTTTATTTTTTTTCAGGAATTGAATGACCAGAAGAGATTGGCAACAAGTGGTGCAAACTTTGCCAGAGCATACACTGTTCAATTTGGCACATGCAAGTTCCCTGAGAACTTCACAGGCTGCCAAGATCTCGCCAAGCAAAAGGTTATTATCAGATTCAAGCTCCATTCATTCATTTGTTTGATATTGATTTGTGTTGAGTAATTTTATTTCATTTTCAATTTTATTTTTTGCAGAAAGTGCCATTCATCTCTGATGATTTGGAATTGGAGTGCAAAGGGAAAGACAAATATAAGTGTGGTTCCAATGTTTTCTGGAAATGGTGAAGTGGGCAACTACTCTCTTTGAACATTTTATTTTACCCTACCATGTATCTAATTTTCCATTGAAGAAACTTGTGCTTTTGTGTGATATGTTGTTCTGTTCAGAATATTTTTATATCCTCATCATGTTTTTGGAAGAATATTGGGGAAGTTCTGTAAGCAAGAGTTAAATGGCTATGCTTGTCACCTAGTTTCAATTTAAGAAAAAACAGAAATCTCTTTTCAGAAAGTTCAAAATGATACAGAAGGGGCTGGTATGAGTGAAAAATAGAACTAAATTCATCATTCATCAACAAATTACAAGTTCTCTTTAGATGTTACATTTTTCTGTATAAACGCCTCTAAACAGAACCCAATAAGTTCATTTAAGGATCCTTACACTGTATTTGTAGAATTGGCAACCAATTATAAAGAATCAACATAAACATAGCAAAATTGTTTAACAGAGAAACTAATCTTGTACCATAAACCTATCAAAACCTGCAAGTCCTAACTGCAGAAGAAATCACATCTTTTGCCAAAATTGTAAGCTGGCACTCAGCCAGAATTCAACGTCTTGCTTAAATGACATTCATGCCTACTGCACTCTAACTAGCTTAATTGAACGTCTTTCTTAAACGGCATTCATGCCTACTGCAGTCACTTCTACCTAATTGAATCTTGCTGTAGTTTAGTATTAAAGTCTGAGTTTGCTGAAAGCAGTTTCCATTCCTAAAATGCAATTCATTTGAACCCCAAAGTTCAAATCTTCCCCAGAAAACTCACGAAAAGGAACACCAGGATGAACTTTTGTTTTGTAACTGGGGACATGGCAAAGGGAACACCTGACTGGTAAAACCTGAAACAAATTGGCATTGCCATTTTGCTGATGGGGCCAGACCTAACAAACTAACATTTTTCATGCAGATATCTTCAAATTGTGTACCTATAATGCCTGCCAGTACTGGGGCTTTTGTTGTATTTACACTGACCACATTAACAAAAGAAATACCCCTCATTTTAGGAATAGCTTTGGGATCCCATCCTTCATCGGGATGGTCATTAGAACCTCGACTGATCCTTATAGGTATCTTGACTCTCTCCATTTTTATATTCCTTACGGTGATATTTTCAATATATCCCCCTCTACCTTTGTCCGTCTTAATACGAACCCCAGCAGCTGCATCCCAAACATGCAAATGATCTACCGTTACATTAAAAATCCCTCCAGACATCTCACTACCTATTCCAACTCCTGAGCAAGTTGGGGTAGTGCCCGAAACTCTCCTCACTATGATGTTTGAACTTGGCCGTGCCATTGCAATACCATAATGGTCCCACCCACTCTTCACTGCCACCAGATCATCTCCGCTTTCAATGTAACAGTCTTCAATGCACACATTGGTGCTTGAGTCTGTATCATGTTTTGTATAGGTTTGTAAATCAGAAGCTTAAAAGACAATGTTGACTAGAAGGGGGTGAAGAGAATAAAAAAGAAAAAAGTAAAAGAGAATATTTGTCTACCTGGGTCTATACCATCAGTATTTGGCGCATTAAGAGGAGCCAGGATTGTCATCCCTTTGATAACAACATTCCTGAAACAAACGCAATGCTGCCGATTAGCGCTCGAGTAAGTAGATGATTCATAAGTGTTATTTTTCTGTTACACATTAATGCTAAATTGCTAATTGCTATTGCCCCTGCACAAAGATAAAAATGCTGCTAGGCCGGGCAAAGTTCTACCTTCAAGAATATCAGGTGGGAGACAGAGTTGTACACTTCTCCTACTAATTTTCTCTTAAAAAGAAAAGTTGGAAAAAAAAAGTCGTTTGAAAGAATTTATAAATTAGAAAGAACACAAGGTATTCAGCTTAATTTCAACTATCAAACAATAAACTTGAATACAACAGGCACTATTGAAGACATAAACAGATTACAAGAAGATAAGATTGAAAACCAAAAATGTCGAACCTGCAGTAAACAGGGTGGATAGTCCAAAAGGGAGAATTACGGAAGGTGAGATTAGAGATTAGGATATTGTTAGAGTTCATCAATTCTACAAGGTGGCCTCTTGTGTGCTTCAGTGTTCTGTTCCACCATAAATCCCACCACATCTGCCCTTGGCCATCAATCGTTCCATTATATCCTGTAAAGTTAAATAACTATCTTATATACTTAATAATTTCATGATCCAAACAATAGTGTTGATTCTGGAGGACTAAAATAAGAATTAATAACAAAAGAAGCACACATGATATAATGATCTAATTAATATGTAATTAGCATTTTCTTTTCCATTTCCTTTTTAAATGATATCAAACGATCTCATTTTAAAATGATATCAAATGATCAAAAGTAACAATTCTCCTCTGTACCTTCTCTTTTCATCTCCTTTTTACATTTTCCTTTCTCCATGCCTTTCTCTCTAGTCTATTTGAATCCCCAAGGTATTCCCTCCCAAGCCCAAAACGAATAAACTTTTACAAATTCCAAGCATAATACTCGTCATAAAAGGAAAAATACTATCTGTAGGGGATAAGTGTAAAATAACAAATGTTATCACTATTTTACTGTTTCAAAAATACACAGTGGGGGAAGAATTTTTCCTTCTGCAACAACCTGGAAATAGAGAAGCATCAAAAGATCATTTATTGATGTAAACAATCCATTAGTTCCATTATCAATAAAATAGTCCATATAGTCATCCACAACATTCAAGGTAAGCCTATTTTAATTCTCCTCATTTCACAAATAATATTAAAAGTCAGATATTATCAAGAACAATCCACATCTTCTTTTTTCTTATTTTGTGTACCTCCTTTTTCATTGTGAAAGCATTACCAGACATTGCTTATGCATTCAAATATAATAACTACAAATCATGTGCTTAATATACCTGTTATAACGACATTGGTCAAATGATCCCCATGAATTAGGCTAATATGTCGCCCTCCTAATCTCTCTCTCCCTCTTCCATAAGAAGGCAAAGGATCTATGATAGGCCATTCATCCATGTCCTGTTAATAATAGAAAGAAACAAATTAGAAACTAAACAAAACATAATTATATTATTTACAAGCTGAGCCATGGAACCATAAACATTTTTTTCTGTTGAACACATGGAACCATAAACTTGATCACTTACATAATGCTGGACACTAGTCACAGAACCAAATCCTCTGTTGTACATACAGACACGTACATACAAACATTAATACATACACATTCATATAAAAGAATAGTAATAAATTTCATATATTATTATGGTGGGCCCCTCTAATTCGACCTTAAATATGAACACAAATGAAATCAGAACATGTCAACCTTCTTTGTCTTTAAATTTGAAGAAAAAAGGTGGCAAAAAGGACAAAATGAGCATAAGAACCGTGACCAAACCAAATACACATTAGAATATTTGATGCCCCATCAAATTAAATTCTTCGTTTCACCTTTTCAAACACTTTTTCATCTCTCAAATTTCAACTAGACTGAAAAATACTTGAAAAAAAGAAAAAGAAAAAAGCTAACAAGATCCTATTGAAATTCATTCACATCATCATTTTGACGTTTTATTACGAGTTTAACGTTTCATATTTTCGGTCATTTCATTCATATTTGCATCTCATTAACCAGTCACTTAAAAAAATAATAAATAATAATAATGATAAAAAAGAGAGAGATTATTTTAATACCTGAGAGCCTAAAATTACAGCACCTAGTTCAAGAAACAGCGTGAAGTTACTGGTGAGATTGAAGCTTCCGGTGAGCCACAAGCCTTCCGGAACGTTCAACTGGGCCCCACCTTTGTCGCCGAAGCCTTGCATGTACCGAACCGCTTTCCGGAAAGCTTCTGTATTCGACGTCGTCCCGTCTCCAACTCCTCCGAAATCCTTTATCGACATCACGACTTTTCTCTTCGGCAAGTGCTGATCCCCCAGCAACCCGGCGGCGCACGTGTCCGGGTCCAATAACGCTCCATCGGGTCCCGCAAAACCGACCCGTTTGGGCGACAAAACGGACTTGGTTGTGATTTGTAAAGAGAGGATTGTTATGAGAGTGATGATCAGCACAAGTGTTGCCCATGATGGCCTGCTGAAATTCCCCTTCAGCTTTTCTAATTTCATAGCCTTTTCTTTTTGCATGCACGTAACAAACCAAAATAATAACAATAATAATAAATAAAGAAAATTAAGTATCAGTTTCTTTTTTTATTTTTATTTAATTTCGCATGCATGAGAAGGAAAATAAGAAGATATAATCAAAAAATAGAAATTAAAAATTTTTGATGGTGTTGTTGAGAGAGAAAGGAAGTTGTTTTGTTTCTTAATTTAATTAAGGAAACGTGTAGGAGAAGAACCGGAAAGAAGGCGAATGGGTCGATGCGTTCTGCGCTTACTGCGTAATTTAGCATGGGGTTGAAAGCGTGTGACGTGTCTCTCCGGTTCGGACACTACAAAGGGAAACTTCGATCCGGTCTGTACGGTACTGGGGGGGGGGGGGGGGGAGGGGTTTTGGCTAGTGTGTGGCCGGACATATTCTTGTCTAACATAACTCCTACGGTTTATTGACACGTACGTAGGGCCTTGTTGAATTCGACAGATTGTTTTGTTGGTTGATAAGTTTGTGTTTTTGTACGGGAAAGCGGTGGAAAGAGCCGATATTCACGGGACTGAGGGACTCATCGAAAATAATTTCGTTTTGGTGAAAGAGTTAATAATTTTATGAGTTTTTATTATGTGTTGAGCATGCATTGAGGTTGCCATGCAGATGAAGAACACGTGGAGACGATGATTTGCGCGTGGGATCCGCGGCCAATTAAGATAATTTTCCTTTAAGCTTAAAGCTCGTAGTGCTGATAATGATTCCCAGTGTTGGAAGTCAAATCTTGTTTTGTGGGCCATGACAGCCTTTTGGAGTATGGAGCTTTCTAACAACGTTCCTTTTGTCTTTCCTTCTGTGTTTTTTATTCTTCATAATTTATTTGTATATTTGTTTATTATTATCAGTGGAAGGTCTTTATTTTTTTTTATTATACGAGATTATTACTTAAATTATAACTCATATTAAACGATGATATAATTAATATTTATAAATTAAACTATTATTAAAATTAAATATCAATTCTTATGAAGCACTGTCCAAATTTTTAATCCTTTCTGCCCAAATTTTTAATCCTCTCTAATATTTAAAGAATGTTTACTCCACTAATACTTGGAACCCTTTTTTAATATTTGAGGGATGTCTATTCTACTCACACATGAGACTATAATTGATATTTACAAATCAAACTATTACTGGGATTAAACATTAATTTTTATAAAGTACTGCCTAGATTTTTAACCATCTCTAATATAATATTTGAGAGATGTCTACTGCACTCACACTTGGGTATTACTGAAACTAAATATCAATTCTTATAAAGCACTGTCCATATTTTTAATCCTCCCTTCCCAGATTTTTAACCCTCTCTAATATTTAGGATGCTACTCCACTAATACGGAAACCCTTTTCTAATATGTGAGAGATAGCTACTCTCCACTCACACTGAGACTATAACGGATATTTTACAAATCAAATTATTACTGGGATTAAACTCAATTTTTATAAAGCACGCCCAGATTTACCACTCCTAATATCATTTCTATTTTGAAGATGTCACTTAATCAACAGAGACTATTTGAAACAAATATTAACGGAATAACATCTTTTTTAAAAGTACACCCAGTTTTTACCTAAAGAAGATTCTACTAATATCTGGAATATTTGAGGATGTTACTCCACTCCCACTAGTCTATAACTTAGAACAAACAATTATACTGGGATAAACATTATTTTTATAAAGTACCCCAGATTAAACTCTCTAAATTGAAGATGTTCACTCAATTTATAAAAGGTTATTTGAGAGATGTCTACGTGGCACTCAACACTGGTAAAGGAGGAATATTGGGCGATATCTACTTGGAAACCGTTTTCTAATATTTGGGGGATGTCTAATTGCGCTCACCACATGAGACTAAACTGATATTTACAGAATCAAATATTACTGGGAATTAAACATTAATTTTTATAAAGTAACTTGCCAGATTTTTAACCCATCTCTATAATTTGAAGAGATGTCTACTGCACTCATACTTGGGTAAAAAAGTAATATTTAAGAGATGTCTACTGCACTCATACTTAGGTAAAGGAGAAGGCTGTCTTCACTCAAATTAATTAAGGAAGAAATTACCCTCATAATACATTTGTGGGGGTTCGAACTACTGCTCTCATATTGTGAGGCAGTAGCCCTAACCACCCAGCCAAAGGCCAAGTGGCTTGGAAGGCCCCCATTTTATTTTAGCTTTTACCTAGTAAATCAAGACTTTAGGTTAAAGTTTACGCTTTGAACTTAAACGTGGGTAAATGTTTGTTTAGTTACTATATTTTAATTTAAGTGTTTGTTCAGTTCTTATATATTAAGAAATACTTTAAGAAATCTTGTTAAATATATTTCACCCATGCCCTTATTTTTTCGTTGCTCTCATAGTAATACCTTTGCAACAATATTTTAGGATATTAATAAATTTATCTAAAAAGTTAATTAAAAAATTAACCTTAAAAGTACAGTAAAAATAAATGCAATTTTTTATCATTTTATTTTTAGGATTAATCACGTAAAATAATTTTTTTTTATAAATAATTATTAGTAAGATTATAATTGCAAGGGTACTAAACATTGCTTCAAGTTAGCAAGTGTTAACATATTTAAAACTTAGAAGATTGTTGTAAGGATATAAAAAAGAACAGTTCGTTCAGACTAATAATTATTGGTTAATTTACTACGCAATAATTATAGGTTAATTTTTTAATTAACTTTTTCCTTAAATAAATAAATTAATATCATCAAAATTGTAGTAAGGGTGTTATTGTAAAAGAAAAAAAAATAAGGGAAAGAGTGCCACATATTCAACAATACGTGTGTTTTAAGACATTTTTTAAAATATTGTGATTAAACGAATATTTAACCTAAAATATAGGCAAGAATTTAACCTTTAAATATTTACTATGGGATTGCACAATATGAATGGTTGAATTTTTATATAATTAATATTTAAAATTAAATAATAACTTCATCCAATAAATAAATAAAATTTAAAATAAAATTATTTATCCAAATATGGGGGCTCCTTTATTGTTTTCTCGAGACTAGGGTCGTTGTTGGGAGAGAATGACGATATAAAATATAAAAGTTGGTAATATTACGATGATAGTTTTATTAAGTCTTATTCAGTTTTTGTTTTATTTGTCCATATATAAGATGTTGCATTTATCTGCCCATAATTGGCATATAACTAGCTATTTGCATTATCAAATTCCATGTGTTAATATGAGCTTATTATCACGGGATGAGTTTAGCGCGCAACAAACCCGTACGGCACTTAGACGACTTCTAGCACGCAAGTTACTAAGTAAGCCTAAAACACTTATCAAACTAGCTAAGCAAGAAAACTTACAAAAAATGCTAGAGAGAAGTAAGAGCAATATAGCCAAATATAATTTTATTACTCACAAAAGAGTAATTTATAAGAGAGCTTGAGAACTTGTGTATGTTGGTGGGTGTGTGTGTGTGTGTTTGGTGTGGTGTGGTGTGCAAAAATGGTAAGTGCCTTGGGGTATTTATACACTTGGATGCCTACTTCTTGAACCTTCCTAACAACTTGCACAAATATCTTGCAGGACTTAAATGCTTAATTCTAGAGAACTTTAGCCAATTTCAAATTGTAGAGAGTTTTAGATTTTGGGCCATGTTAGGTAGATCGCTGAGTGCATCACGACTGGCTAGTTATGTGAGGCAGTCCAGTGCTAAGCGCAATTCACTGCTGAGCGCATCCTACTGTTGTGCTGAGCTCATTCCCTTCTAAACGCAATCTTTGTGCGTACTGAGCGAACCCGCTTTTTCAGCGCATCCCGCTGTTGTGTAGTGTATACCCCGCTGCTGAGTACATCTCGCTTTTAGGCGGACTTTTATTGAACGCATTTGTGCAAGCCAATTTAACCTTCATTTGCGGGTTAATTGAGCGGCCTGTTACATTATGCTATTTCTCTGTATAAATGCTATTTCTCTGTATAAATGTTCTTTTTTAACATGAGGACTAGGCTTGGCAATTTAAGGGCTTGGGTCGGGTTTTGTCAAGCCCAGGCCCAAGCCCGTATAACTTGCAGAAAGCCCAAGCCCTCCCAAAGCCCATCCAGAATTGAACGGGCCTGAGTTGGGCCGGGCTTGGGCTTTTGCAAAATTTTAAATTATTTTTTAAATAGAGCTATAAGTTTTAAAAAAAATTATCCAATACATAGTACTACAATAGAGTAAAAATCTTAAAAATTCTTATCCAATACATAATTATCCAACACACAAAATACTAACACCACAAGTACACAACATAATAAACCACAACTGCTAATATAAAAAAACAAACAAATCCAATATTTGCGGCCATCTTCTTCCTCATTCTTCAATTCCTCTTTGGTAAAAAGTTCTTTTTCAGGAACTCTACCTAACAAAAAAACTTGTTAAAATAAATAGTAAAGAAAAAATAATTAGTAATTGATTTTGTAAAGAATATTTTTATACCTCGACCGCTAGTAGCCCCTAACCAATGCTGAAGGCACATGATCGCTTCCAATGTGTCCGCATGTAGCCGGCTATGATGTGAGCACATGATTTGAGACAGCCCTCTGTTTTTTTTTTTTATCACTCCGTATTTTTTCTTGAACATTTTCTGACTCCGCAGATGGATTCGAAGGCAAATTAGAAGATTCAGAAGCATTTTCCATTATTAATTTATAACCTTATACAAAATTAAAGGAGATAAGATATTAGATTAATTAATTACACCACCAAACTTGTCAGCTTGTTTTAAACTCTAATATCATATAAAAAATAGTTCTATGATACTGAAAAATTTCTAATAATACAGAATATTTTTACACCATAATGTCATAATAATTTTTCTAACACAGCCAACAACACAACACAGACAATATTAACCAACAGCCAACAATCAACAGCAAAACCAGCAACACAACTCAAAATCATTAACCAACATTCCGACAATACTGTATTGTTCAATATTTTCTACAATCCAACAACCAACCTTACTAAATTGAATTACTATTTCTAATAAAAAAAATCCAGCTCAAAATATGTTCATTTTCTTCTACATCCATAATGTTAAATTACATATATTTAGGCATACAAAAAAAAAAAAATTGAAGCTTACAGGAGTGGCTGCTGTTGGTCGTTCGAGTAGCTGCTGCTGCGTCGCGAGCCTTCGAATGGTTGCTGGTGCGTCACGCGGATGGTGCTGGTCCTACTGGAGGCTATTGGCTGCTGGCACAGGGTCGGACGTTGGATGCTGAGGCACAGGGTTGCGGAGACAGCAGTACTGGACGCTGGATGCTGTCTGTCGTTGTTGGACGCTGTTGGCTGCTGGCAGAGACAACGGTGAGATGCTGAGGAAGAGGCTGAGGCATAGGGTCGCGGGCTGAGCGGCTAAGTGAGAGTGAGGGAATTGGTCAATCGAGGAAAGTTGGAAAATTAGGGATTTACAATTTAGGCATTTAGTTGTATTTTACCATATATATTTTTTTCATTTATTTGATTTTTTTATTTTTTAAATTTTTTTAATTTGAATTGTATAATATATTATAAATTTTTTCTTTAAAAAAAAAATACATATTATAAAGCTCAGGCTTTTAAGTGAAACCCATATCTAAACCCATTAGATATGAGCTTTAAAAATTACAAACCCTTATCCATAATATCAACTTGTGGCTGGGTTTAAAGCCCATGGGCCCGGGCCAGCCCGGAGTAATGACAACCAACATGTCATAATTGATAAGTACATTGTCTCGTGTTTCTTGTAACGAGACTTTTCTTCATGCTACTACTTATTTTGATGAGTATTTTTAGTTTGAAACGAGACTCTTCTTTATGTTTCTACTTATTTTGATGAATCGATCGTTTTGGTTTGAAATGGAAAAATATGCTTAATGATTTCCTTGCTTTTTAAATCAATAATTCGCCTGCTTTTTATTCTGATAACTCGCTAGTATTGAGACTACGATAATTCACTTGCTTCTTTCCTGTAAATTTTTTTGTGAGCTTTGGATTGAGACTATAATAATTCACTTGCTTCTTCCCTTTTTTTTTTTTTTTTCAATTTTCTTTTGGATTGAAATTGTGAAAATTTTCCTTTGATTGAAAAACTTGTCTAAGAATGGGGTTGGTAGAAAAACTCAAGCATGTACAAGAGAACAAGTGATCATTGGTTTAAAGCTAATGTAAGTAATTTAACTTTTATTATTTTTAGGCATGATACAATATATTTTTTAAAAAATAATTACTTGAAATTTAGGGGCTTGTAAATATTTCATTGGATTCCAAAAGAGATAAATAAAAGATAACAAGTGATTAAAGTACTGAATAATTTGTTTCCTAAATAATTTTTATTTTTGATTGGACAACAAATAATTTTATTTTTGATTGAACAAACAGAATAAAAATCTTTAAAGAGAAATAGAAGCGAATAAAGTATGTTTACCTAGATAGAGAGAAGTCATGTTTCACATGGAAAGGGATGAGAAGCTAGAATATGGTAAATCGAATTGTATTTGAACACTTTTGTTAGATGGTAAAGCCAAGTAATTTTAGTTTCCTCCAATATTTTATCATTATTTTTATGTAATCTTTATAGAATATTATTAATGAAAAATAATTCAATTTTCAAACGAACATGTACAGATGCACTTTTAAGAGCAAAAGGATTGAAAAAAATAGCGATAAAAAGATGAAGTTTGTCATAATTATTGATTTTTTTTTTTAAATAACATATTCACTGAGTTATTTCATGAATCGAATGCGTTAAATATGTAAAAATTGTCTTTTAATAACATATGATAAATCGTGATTAAACCAACATCTTATGAAAAATAAATTAAATTATTAGCATTAATATTTAAGAAACCTTTTATCCAACCGAATGGATCATTCTCAAACAATTATCGTTAAAAATCAACTAGACTAAAATATACTCTAAAAAAAAAAAAAAAAGGAAAAAAGCTAACAAGATCCTGTTGTAATTCATTAAGATCATCATTTTGACGTTTTATTAGGAGTTTAACGTTTCATATTTTCGGTCATTTCATTCATATTTGTATCTCATTATATAATCACTAAAAAAAAAAATAATAATAATGATAAAAGAGAGAGGGATTATTTTAATACTGAGAGCCTAAAATGACAGAGCCTTGTGCAAGAAACAGCGTGAAGTTAATTTAAAAAAAAAACAAATATAGAGAGGCTTCCCTATAATATGTAACTTAAAAAAATTATTATTAATAGGAGAATTATTAATGAAATATTCAAAAAAATGAGACCTTCCTAAAATATGGGGACTTAGGCAATCGTCCTGCTCGCCTATACCTAAAGCCACTAGTACTGAAGCCTTGCATGTGCCGAACTGCTTTCCAGAAAGCTTCTATATTCGACGTTGTCCCCGTCTCCAGCTCCTCCGAAATCCTTTATCGACATCACTACTTTTCTCTTCAGCAGGTACTGATCCCCTAATTGTAACACCCCAATTCCACTAATAAGGTATTACGATAGAATTAAAGTAAAACTGTATTTAATTATTCTCGTATCCAAACTTTCAAAATAATAACTAATAATAAATATTCTAAACCTCCAAAAGAAAATAAATAATGAAATAACATATTATTAAATAAGTATTATCCTAAAAGAAGCTAAAATACTTGTAGCTTATTAACGTAACATTATTCTCCAAAAAAAACCGAGCCCTTATTCTCCTCCTAAGACCTTAAGCTCATATTATCTAACTCTATATGCAAAAATGTGGTAACGAGAGGTGAGCCGTCAACTTGGTAAGTAAATTCATGCACAATACTAAACACCATTAAAATATATTGCATAATAATAACAGAAATTACCTTTGTAAATCATCATTTAGCAAAAATAATTCACAACATCATAAAATTATTTAAATCCTTTAAACATAATAATAGCGTTGAAACACATAAAATTAAGTAGTTCATGCCACATAGTATCACCTGTAGACTTGGTGATCCGACCATATAATATCATTCAGAGTATTGTACCCTGCAGGAATCATTAATATTAATATCATATGTGCACAAAATCCAACTAGCCTTCCATAACATAACATAATATCACTATGGACAATGAGTCAAATTATTTAAAACCATTATTGAACTTTTAATCATTTGTAAGCTTCAGTAAATTACATTTAAATAATTGATAATTATTTCAAAGTATTTGACTTAAAACGATTTAATAAAAGCTTCAGTTTTTAGGTCAATTTATAAAACAAGTTTTTAATAAATAAAGTTTTTTTATAAATAATTTTAAAGAAAGATTTTACTTAACAAGATATTATAAAAAACTAAAAAAATCAGTTTCATGTATTTTTTTTTCAACATAATACATACCTCGAATTAAAAGTAATTTCATAGTGAAATACATGTACCATGCATGAATTTACTTACCTCGATCCTCAGCAATAAAAGGAACGGTCACCTCAACTACGAGCTTACTCTCGTCCTAAAACATCAAATCACATTCTTATCAATATTATTACTCATTCTGACCTTGATATAAATCCAACATAATCAAGCCTAATCATAAGTACTAAATCATTAAAGCTAGTCTAAACCTGATCATCTTATACAAGCTGATTTTTACCAAGCTAATCATATATCGGAAAATTATGAAATCAAAGAATAGAAACCATAAACTGTGTAGCATTTCATATAAAATTAAAAAAAAAATGAATAAAAGTCAGAAACATATTACAAAAAAAATTTACATACAAATATACACACTGTCCAGTAGTGATAAAAACATAGGTAGCTAAATTAAAAAATTTGTAAAATACTTAATGAAATTCATAAAAAATTAGACAAATTTATTTGACAATAGTAGAGACATCAAGCAACAATATATCAATTTTCTATAGTTTTTTTAGATGTAAAACTATTTTAAACGAATTTATATTAAGAGACCAGCAAACCTGTTCAGAAACTTTCAGGTTTGTAGTTTGCATTTCAAAAATTCATAACTTAATGTTAACTAAATGACAATTAGTCAAATAAACTTGAGATCATAGAAGACTCATAATATTATACGAATCAAATTTTTATAGGCCATTCTAAAGCCTCTTAATAGGTTACCATCAGCCATCACAATTTTGGAAAGCAGTTTCTAGAACTACAGTAGTCAGAAATACTATTTTTAATAATTTTTATACTCAACAAAAAATTATGAAATTAAACATACAGTAATTAGACCTAACGAAGATTAAACAGAAAAATCAACATAAGTTTTAGAGACCATTTGAATAGTCATAAAAATCAGTGAAATCAGACATGCTGCTGGAAATCAGAATTTTCCACAACCATTGTTCTAAATTTGAAAATTCACAACAAATTGGTTACTGGGAATCTTTTTGTACAAAATACATCACTGAAAACCTTAAGTTGTCTAGGTTAGTTTTATGGAAACTTTTGTGCAGAAATTGAAACAAAAATAAAAGGAAAACAGCAATCAAATCACAGCTCTCATGTCTCATAATGCCTAGCTAGTCATTCATGATAAAGAGAATAATGCATGCATTCATTATCAAACACATAGGATTAAAGAATATGTATAGAGAAGGATAATTACCTTAAAACTTATTTCAAATATGTGTAAAAGAAACCCCTAGAATTCTTTGCTTTTATACGTTTATAGGTTAAAGAGTTTTAAATCGTAGAGAGATAAGGAAGGTTTAAGTTTAATAAAAACTCTTACTTTTATAAAAATATATTATACGATAAAGATGATGTTTTCTGATAATTTATAAAAAATAAATAAATAAATAAATAAAAGAATCATACTTTATCTCAAAAAAAAAAAAAGATAAGCATAAACAATAAATAAGGAACGGGTGTTATAATTTCTCCGCCTTTAAAAAAATTTCGTCCTCGAAATTTAGTATGTTACCTCAATCTTCAAAAAGTTGAGGGTACTTCTCCCTTATCTCAACCTTTCACTCCCAAGTAACCCTTTCCACAGTATGATTCATCCAATGAACCTTCACTAGTGGAATGACTTGAGCTCTTAAGACTTGCTCCTTCTTGTCAACAATCTTCACTGGTTGCTCTTCCTAAGTCATATCGTTTGAGATTTGGATAGGTTGGTAATCCAATACGTGAGAAGGATCAGAAATATACTTCCTCAATATTGATACATGAAACACATCGTGAAGCCTTGATAGGCTTGGAGGCAAGGCTACTCGATAAGCAACTGTACCAATCCTCTCAAGAATCTCGGAAGGCCTAATAAACCGTGGGTAAAGTTTGCTTTCTTCCCAAATCGAAAAACACCATTCCAAGGTAAGACTTTTAAGAAAACATGGTCTCTAACCTGAAACTCCAAATCTCATCTATGCCGGTCAACATAACTTTTCTGTCTACTTTGAGCTATACGGAGCTACTCTCTGATAAGCTTAATCTTATCTATAGTAATCTAAACCAACTCTGGCCCTAATAGCTTCCTCTCACGAATCTCATCCCAACAAATGGGCGATCTGCACTTCCTCCTATAAAGAGCTTCAAAGGATGCCATGCCAATGCTAAACTAAAAGCTGTTATTGTAAGCAAACTCAACTAATGGTAAGTGATCTCCCATCTACCTCCCAAATCCAATACACAAGCTCGTAACATGTCCTCAAGAGTTTGGATAGTTCTTTCTGATTGACCATCCGTCTGAGGATGAAAAGCTGTACTGAAATACAACTTGGTACTGAAACTCTTATGCAAGCTAGCCTAAAAATTTATAGTGAATCGTGGATCTCTATCCGAAACAATAGACACCAGCGCACCATGCAATCTCACTATCTCTTCAACAAATAGCTCTGCTAACTGGCAAAGTTTGCTAGTACTTTTGACTGGTAAAAAGTGAGGTGATTTAGTCAATCGATCAGTGATAACCCAAATGGAGTCACAACCCTCCCTAGATCAAGGCAATCCACTTACAAAATCCATAGTGATATGCTCCCACTTCCATTCGGGTATAAGAAGCAATTGAAAAGTCCCTACAGGTTTTTGGTGCTCAATCTTCACCTACAGACATGACAAACATTTTGATACATACACAACAACATCTTTTTTCATATTCCTCCATCAAAAGTTTCACTTCAAGTCTCGATACATCTTAGTACTTCCTGGATGTGCACAAAAAGTTGAGTCATAAGCCTTTCTCATTATCTCTTTCTTTAACTTCTTATCAGCTGATACACAAAGTCGTTACCTCAACTATAAAACACCATCATCAGTTACTCTAAATTTAAACCGACCACTTTTTACTTTTTCGATGATCTTTTTAAGTTCAGGATCTTTCTTCTTTGTTGTCTTGATTATGTCTATCAGGTAGGTTGAATACTCAAGTGATATAAAACATCCGTCTCACCATGTGCAACCACTTCAATCCCCATCTTTCTGAGGTCTTCTAGTATGTGGCCTTGAGTAGTAATCATATGTGCCAACCCACCAGATGACTTTCTACTTAGAACATCGGCCACTACATTCACCTTATGAGGATGGTAATTGATCGAACAATCATAATCCTTGACCAACTTTAACCATCTTCTTTGCCTCAAATTCATCTCTTTCTAGGTAACAAGTACTTCAAACTCTTGTGGTATGTATAGATTTCACAAGTCTCATCATAAAGGTAATGTCTCTAAATCATCAAGGCAAAAATTACTACTGCTAGTTCTAGATCATGGGTTGGATAATTCTGCTCATAACTTTCATTTGTCGTGAAGCATAAGCAACCACTTTACCATGTTGCATCAGCACACATCCCAACCCTTTTCTAGAAGCATCACTGTAAATCACATATCCACCACCACTAGATGGAATAGTCAAAACAGGTGCAGAGACCAACCTGTTCTTTAACTCTTGAAACCTCTTCTTACAGTCCTCATTCCATTCAAACTTCACGTTCTTCCTAGTCAACTTGGTCAAAGGAACTACAAGATTGGAGAACCCATTCACGAATCTTCGATAGTATCCAGCCAAGCCCAAGAAACTCCTAACCTTAGTAACGTTAGTCGATCTTGGCCATTTTACTACATCCTCAAACTTAGCTGGTTCAACTGATATACCATATTTAGAAACTACATGCCCAAGGAAAACCCCTCAAATGCTCCTCACGCTCTTCTATAATCTTAGAGTACACTAAAATGTCATCTATGAACACGATAACAAATCGATCAAGATATAGTTGAAATACTCTATTCATCAATTCCATGAAAGCTGCAGGGGTGTTAGTTAACCCAAAAGGCAACCGAGTACAAAAAGCAGTCTTAGGTACATCATCATTTTTCACCTTAAGCTGATGGTACCCAGATCGTAAATCGATCTTGGTGAATACTGCTGCACCCTGCAATTGGTCATATAGATTATCAATACGAGGGAGGAGGCATTTATTCTTAATGGTAACTGAGTTCAACTGTTAGTAATCAATGCACAACCGCATAGACCCATCATTATTCTTCACAAACAACATTGGAGCACTCCAAGGAGACACACTAGGGTGAATAAAATTTTTATCAAGAAGTTCTTGGAGTTGGACTTTCAACTCTTTCAATTCGATTGACGCCGTCCGATAGGGTGCTCTGGAAATAAGTGTGGTGCTAGGCAGTACGTGTATCGAGAATTTAATTTCTCGATCAGGAGGCAACCCATGCAAATCGTCTAAAAAAACATCTGAGAACTCTCTGATCACACGAATGTCACTAAATGAGACTTTACCACTATCATCAACTACCACATAAGCTAAGAAGCCCTCACATCGTTCGGTTAATATCTTTCGAGCTTTTAACATAAATATTAACATGGTACTTCTGCTTCTTTTGCCTTGAAATCGTAACTCAGACTCTCCCGAAATATTAAACAACACTTCCTTAGTGAAACAATCAACACTAGCGTGATATGCCGCCAACCAATTCATCGCCAAAACAACATCAAAGTCTTGTATCAGAATTGGCAATAAATCAACAATAAACTCTCTATCACCAAAACTGATTGGGCAAGACTTATAAACCCGATTCACTACGATACTATCACCCATAGGAGTTGCAATAGTCAGATAACACTCAAGTGGCTTTGTATTTTTATTCGCATGATAGGCAAAAGCATGTGGTACAAAAGAGTGTGTAGCACCAGAATCAAATAACACTCTAGCATCTATAGAAAATAAGGATAGAGTACCCGTCACAAGATCATTAGATGCCTTAGCATCCTGCTCTGTCTTCACAAATACACGACCTTGAACCTTGGGCTTTTTTCTCTGATTGTCATCATCTCGGGGACCACTAGCATCATTATGCTTCTTAGGACAATCATTGATCTTATGTCTCATTTGCCCACAGTGAAAACATGCACCCGTGAACAGAAGGCATTCCCTACGATGCATCCTTTCACAAGTCTAGCATAGAGGAATATTCCTTTGAAAGGAAGCTCCATAACCTTTTTGCAAAGACTTGTCACCTTCACTTGTAATCTTCTAATTATTAGTAGAGCCTTTCCCTTGTGATCTTCCTTGTCGCCCACGCTTCTTCCACTACTCTTGTCTTTTTCGGGATTCATTCACATAAATCTCCCTAGAAAGAGCCCTATCAACCAAATCAGCATAGTTTGTTATCCTCAACGGTTGCAAAGGATCTCTAATAGACGGATTTTATCTCTCGAGGAAAGCGCCTACATCTCTTCTCCTAAGTATCAACCAGTGTTGGAGCAAATCGAGATAAGGCATTAAAAGTGTTTTCATACACTGCTATAGACTTATTACTTTGAATCAAATCTAGAAACTCCTTTTCTATCTTCTCAGCGACACTCCGAGGAAAGTATTTCTCGTAGAAGGCATCCACAAACATCTTCCAAGCAATCGGTCCATCACCTAAGCCGTTCCTCAACAATCGGGCCCTAACCTCCCACCACCCTCTGCTCATCAGTACACCCAAAAAATAAATAAATAAATAAAAGAATTATACTTTATCTCAAATAGTTCTAATTAAAATGATTAACACAAACAAACAATAAACAATTAAATAGATAAGCATAAACAACAAACAACATAATACATACCTCAAATTAAAAGTAATTTAATTGTGAAGTATGTGTACCATGCATGAATTTACTTACCTCGATCCTTGGCAATAGAAGGAATGGTAATCCATGCAAATAACCACACTATCCAGTAGTGATAAAAACAGAAGTAGATGAATTATAAAATTCGTAAATTATTTAAAAAAATTAATAAAAATTAGACCACTTAATTTTACAATAGTAGAAACATAAAAAAACTTTATTAATTAGAGAATCGTTAAGAAAATACTAAAAAAAGAGACCTTTTACAAAATATGGGGTCTGAAACGACTACCTTGTTCGCCTATACCTAAAGCCACCATTGCCTCAATTAGTTTTCTATGCGAAATCAATTGTTGCAGTATAATTAGATTATTGTAAACTAGAGTTGCCTAGAATTAGCGTGACTTTTTCTTCGTTGAGGTATGAAGCTGATCAAGTACTTAAGAATCTTTTCTATTGTCAAGGATTAAGAAGTCTAGAGTTTCTCATTCTTAGGGGTTGTTTGTTAAATATCTTTTCTATGTTTGATTTTTGTAAATTTACATCTAAATAAAAAATGTAAATTTTTATGACTTTTATTTGAATAAGAAAAGGTATAAATGAGAAGTAAAAATTATATTCCAAAATATCTCTATAAACATATATTTACTTTCGAAACTATAAAATCTAGTCTTTTTTTTTTTTTTTGTCTTTAAGGATATAAATGTCAAATAATTGAAGGACATAAATGTCAAATAATTATGTTTAAGATTTTTTTTATAAAAACAAATAAAAAGCCACTTGTATCCAGATAATAAAAAAAAAAAAATTCAGATATTCATACTTAGGCCTGCTTCGCTATTCGACATCAGTGTATCCTATTGCAAGAATCTGAAAAAATTAAAATGAGGCCAGCTTTTGATACGGATGAGTGGCTTCGCTACCAAATTTCTCAAAAGTGATTATCGATTTATGAAGTTAAGGATTATTAAGATTTCAGGTTGCTGCCTTAAGGCTTATGTGCAAAAGCAATGACATGTTGGATGAGTTCAAACTTGAAAATCAAAATTTTAAGCACATTTTAATATATTAGGCTTTGTCTGAAACTACACCGTTTTTTCAGATCTGATAATATTGACAATCAATAGTACCTGAAATTGATTGGACTTCTTGCACAGTTCAGTAGTTGTCCCAAAGTGTTAAACTTGCAATGTAGTCACGAGGTTATGTCTTCCAAACTCTACCACATAAATTTTTTTATCTTTTTCTAGTAAATGATTGCCATGCATAGTGAAGCTCCATTTTTTTTTCCTCAAATTTTCTTCCCGAAGGCTGTGACATACCAAGAGAATTGCGTGAAATCTAATGGCCCCCGCTAGCTTACGGCAAGCATGTGTGCTTTTTAGGTTTATCTTGCTGAAATGAGGCTCTTCCCCTCACCAAACACCCACACACCCCCACCGCCCCCCACCCCACCCCCCCCCCCCCCCCACCAAAACCCCCAAATAGCAGATCTTCTAACTTTGAGCAATTTAAGATATAAATGATTACTATCCTATAATGCTCTCTCTCTCAAATCAACTCATTTGATATGTAGATACCTGATCCTATTTTGTAACTGCTTTAACTTTTAGTACTTGACAAGCGTGGAGTAGCCATTGAATTTCCAATATAACCGTAACTAATCAATTTAAGAAAGCTCAGTATCCAACTGTCATGAATTGGTGGTAATTTTATGCGTACAGATGAGGAATGTTTTGGGAAGTTTGTGCTGTAGAGAAAAGGTAAAACATAAATGTAGATATACTTGAACAGGTTTGTTTTATCAATAAAAGTGATTCATCTCAGGATTTAGTATGAAACTTTTACAAATCTGTGATAATTTTAAATTACTAATAAAGATTTTTTTTGGGGGAATTTACGCTGTTGACGAAAGGTTGAATACAAACGTGTAAGGTTTATGTAATGAATAAAAGTGAGCATAGAACTGCTGCAGTACGTGGCATATTTTATTCTTGACTAAATTCTTAGCTAGCATCATTGAAGCGTGTGCTGTGAAAGCAAGAATGTTCATAGTATATTGTTAATCTATTAACGTAAACTTTTGATAGAAGATATATTGTCAGTGCAGTATTACATTCAGCATCATCTTCAGACATTTTTTTCTTCTTTTTTTGCCATTTTCTTTGGCAGTTGGATCCCTAGAGTGCGTGTTTGTTTCTATCCCTGCTATCAACAAGAGATGTTGCTTACTGCTGCCTTTATATGAAGGAGAGACTCCTCATTGTTGCCGATGCCTTCCTTTCTTATGTTGGCAGCATTGCATGCAGCAAATTAAGATTGAGCACACTAGTAAATGTCCAAGAACAGCATCTATTGAGACACAACGTATTTATTCTTCCGAGGAAGGACAGATCTTGCAGAAGATTGATGATCTTTCGAGATCCTTGCATGAGCCCAATGATAGTGACGAATGCAATGGTAGTGATGATTCTGGTGCTAGCCACGAGTTCTTATAATAACAACTTGCCGAATTTTATTAATTTTATTTGAGCCTATATTTGCTATTTGGGTATCTTGGGATTGTAGTAGCCTCATCGGATTCTCTTGTAATGTTTCATTAGACCAATGTTTATAGCTTCTAATGAACCAGTTAAAGGGTATTGCTATTTTTTATTCTTAAACTTACATTTCAAGAC
This sequence comes from Murraya paniculata, assembly GCA_030449075.1. Classification (NCBI taxonomy): domain Eukaryota; kingdom Viridiplantae; phylum Streptophyta; class Magnoliopsida; order Sapindales; family Rutaceae; genus Murraya; species Murraya paniculata. The sequence continues at coordinate 43,873 of JAEVFN010000093.1, read as the reverse complement.
AAAGTGTTGATTTATGACTTGTGTATGGACTGTACATGGAAGTAAAAATTTGATCTACCGACACATAATGCACAAATATGAGTTACAGAGTAATTGTCATGCTGTAAATGTTTGAGTAAATAGTTAATCTTTAGCCAAGCAATCTTTATAGACAAAACACGACACTTCACACGTAATCCCCTGCTTATGAATGAGACCTTTTAAGAGCTTGAATTTTAAACCAATTGATCTCGACTTCAATCAAGTTCCGACTAACATCTAATGCCAACTTCAATTTTGTTTACGGCATTTGACTAGTTGCTGTTGCTGCTGGTGTTTCATCTAGAGAACTCAAAATAACCCTAACAGCAAAGCAAACATCAAAAGCCATAGGCAATAATTTCTTTTCTTCACGTCATCTTCATTTTTTGTTGAAGGATAGAGTTGTGATGGAGGAGTATATATATCAAGAGAAGGAGGCAGATTGTCTCTAAGAATATGATCAAATGATTTTCATAGAATTTTTTTCGTCGAAGAAGGAGTAGAAGGTTAAAAAAATTAATTTGGGTATTTTCGTAAATTAACTTGAGTAGACGGTCATGATTTAATCGTTGAAGGTAGATGTGGATATAGCCACATGATTGTTTAATATGTATCAATCAATAGTATTGGTTTAATAATAGGAGATTTTAATTCCACAACCATTAAAATTGACTTACTTTACTCAACCCCATAACGATGAAGAATTGGTTGTGAACACCCAATTCGTTAGCTTTTACAATCAAAGTTAACATCAGAAGAGCAAATGAGTCAGTGGACAAATTTAAATGAAAAAAACCTATAATTTCTCATACAATTAAAAATTAAAACCAAATTAGCAAACCGAACATAACCAATCAAACCCATCGTAAATCTGGTTAATCAATTATCCATGTGGGAAATTTGTTAATTTTGATGGTAAAATCTAATGGAATTGGGTGCACGGTGTTTACATCCTACTCCCCGTCATTACGGGAGTGGGATGAAAAATGCAGATTTTAATGGTTGCACAAAAAAAAAATAGTTTACCCTTTTATTAGTCCTGTTAGGACCCAAGTAATTTTTTTTTTAATTTCTTAAGATGATTGATGCAAAGCCTGTGTCAATACATCTATTAGCACATTTCAGGTTGTCAAAATTCCTAGAACCCATAGATGATATTGATATTGAGTATATGAAGAAAATTCAATATGCATGTGCAATTGGTAGCATTATATATGCCATGATTTGTTCAAGACCTGATGTAGCACATGGGGTTGGAGTTGTCAGTAGGTTCATGGGGAATCCAGGTAAGGAGCACGGGAAAAGTATCAATGGATGTTGAGGGATCTTAAAGGAACTATACAGCTTGGTATTCTATATAGAAGAGTTGATGAGGCCATAAGTGAAGTTGTTGGTTATGTAGATGCTGACTATGCAGATGATTTAGACAAAAGAAAGTCTATCATTGGCTTTGTGTTCATAGTCAGTGGTAGTGCAATCAGCTAGAAAGCATCCTTGTAGTCTGTTGTAGCTCTTTCTACGACTGAAACAGAGTACATTGCACTCACGGAAGCTATAAAGAAAGCATTGTGGTTAAAAGGCTTAGTATCTGAATTGGGTTTTGAGCAGCAGACTATCCCTATCAGCTGTGATAGCTCAAGTGCTATACAGCTGAGTATATGAATGGTAATGGTACCCGCAAACCGGCCCAAATCCACTCGCCAAAATCCCTCCACTGTGAGTAATTTTGCGGGTTACGGGCGGATTTAGTATTAGAACTTGAAACCTGTACTACGTTATGGGTGAGTTTGATATTAGTTCAATATTCGATGGATACCATATGAATATCCATCAAACCTGTAACTTTTTTTTCCAAATAATTTTAATGTAATTTTAATTGAAAAATAATTAAATCTAAAAATATATGAATTAAATAATGTAAAGTATAAACATGTAGCATGCAGTGCCAGCAAGTTACAATTCATAGTCTAATCTAAAGGAAACCCAAATTATTTCCTTTTCACTCATGGGAGCAACTGCAAAACCTAGCTTTCCAAACTATTTTCTTTCAACCGTGAGTAGCAGCCGGAAGCCCATTTCCCTTTCATCCGTGAGCCACAGTCCACACCTGTGAAATTTTCATGGTATTTGTGGTTTTTTTTTTTGTTTTTATGGATTTATATATTTCATACTTACATTTAAGAATTTGTGTTGGATTGATATTAAAATTTTAATTTTCTATTTACATCGATTAATTTTAGAATTGCGTATGTTGTGTGAAATTTTAGCTTATTAATATAAATTTACATATTGAACATTTGTTATTTTAAATGTGAGAATCCACAAAAAATTTACTGGGTACCATTGCGGGTTTGGTAATTATCAAAACCTATAGCTGGTGGATTTTCTTAAAAAATTAACACTTACAGTGGGTGCGGGTGCAGATTTAGTAATTTTAATTATGAGCAGGTGTAGGTTTGGTAACAGCAAAATCGCTGCGGGCAGTACCCATTGCCATCTGTAGCTGAATAAGAATCCCAAATATCATGAGAGAACAAAGCATGTTGATGTTAGAATGCACTTTATCAGAGATGAAATTAGTACAAGTGCATTGAATGTTGTAAAAATTCCATATGAGGTAAATCCTATAGATATGCTTACAAAACCTTCAACTATAGTCAACTTCAAGGATTCACTGAACTTGATTGGGATTTTTAGCTTGTAAAACAAGCTATCTATTGCTAATACCGGTTTTGAGTGAAGCTTTAACAGAATAGAACTAAAGTGGAGATTTGTGAAGCCAAAGTTAGTTATATTCTGTTAAATAGTTCTTGAGGCGGCTAGCTAAGTTGGCACTGCGGGGTCTTTGGTGATTAAGTTGTTACAGCACCCCTGACAGCTTCTAGAGTTAAGTATAAAGGGAAGTAAGCTGGCTATAACAGCACCTAAGATGATATTTTTGGTTAGTTTCAAAAGATAGATAATTCGTTGTAACACTCCTAATCCAACAAGTGCGGAGCACGCAATGAATAAGGTTACTTTCAAATTGAAATCCTTACACAAAAATCTCAAATTGAATACCTTAAAATTTTTTATCAAATAATACTACAAATCTATGTGTCTAACACTAAATAATCTCTCTCAAAAACATAAATATAATAAAAGTCTCAGAACTACCCAATTACAAGTTCATAGAATAAATAAACTTGAAAGAAACATGAGCTTTTTTTCTCTTATTCAATTTGCAAAAGGAAACAAATCTCTAACTCCAATGATAAGCATGCATCTCAACAAGGTACTTAATCTGCAAAAAGTAATGACAAAGGGTGAGCCGTCAACTCAATAAGTAAAACCATTCTCGACACACTAGGGTTATCGAGTACTAAAAATATTGAAGCCCTATTTTTATTGAAACATATGTTATAATTCTTAATTTTATAGAACGATATATTATAATAAGATGGCATAAATTCATAGTAATTCAAAATATCAAAAGCATAGTTAATTATGAAAGCAAATCGTATAACACATACAAAAAAAAAAAAGATTAACTCATGTCACATAGTGTCGTCTATATTCTCAGTGACTCGGCCAGAAACAGAATCAGAATCAGAATATTGTGTGCACGCTCAGAACAGAAACCCAGTATTGGTCGAGAACATATATACATCATATTGTACAATCAGAATCAGAATCAGAGTAACTATAGACAATAAGCCAAAACATTCAAATTAGTTTTTCATATGTAATGACTTGTATGTGGCATTTTGCACCGTATGTGGCACTTCGCTGCGCTCTGGCCCTTGAGAGGTGGGCCCTATATAGTCTCAAGAGGTGGCTCACGTACAATCATAAATAATTTAAATTGTACATGGGCACAAAACATTTGTATCCGATTCATAAATGTCCATAACAATAATTTAGGCTTGCAAAATATTTTATAAGCAAAGTTATAAAGGTAATCATGTAACAAAATAAATTACATATTCAAAAGCATTTATAATATTTTGTTAAAAAGAATAAATAATTTTAAAAATATTTACATAAACTAATTTTGTTATGAAAATCAATTAATCTTTTGACCAGTTTAAAAACACTTATAATTATACTAATATCAAAATAATCGTACATATCCAATACATTAGGAATGGAGTTACTTACCTCGAGAAAAGAATTGATATAAAATACCTCTAAGCCTCTAAGAGCCTGAAACACCTCCAACACCTTAAATAAATACAAGATATAACTATTAAGAACTTATTCTAAGAACATGATTTTCTAATTCATATCCATACAAGTCTGATTCTCAGAATTTTAACTCTTAATCTAAAAGTCAGAGTGACATAATATTTTACAGAACCATTCTGGACATCCATGGATATCTCATGTAAAATTTTCAAGAAGATATGATACCAAAAACATTTTCAAAACTATTTGTTTCTTGACAAATTCGAAACTGTTTCACAGTGCCTTAACTAAATAAAGCAGGTTCTGAGATTTTTATAAAATCAGAAATAAATCAGAAAATTATGAAATTAAAACTGTGAATACAAGACACATATAAATCTTTTTTTAAAATTTCAAAAATTTTCAAATTCATTTTGTGGTACAAATAATTTTGTGAATCTGATCATTCTGCTGGAATTGCAGTTTTCTAGTGCAACAGTGTCAATTTCGAAAATCCATATAAAATTGAAAACGAAATCAAATCTTATGAAACAAAACTTATTCAATAAGCCCTACATGTCTAGTTTTCAGAAAGATAAGGTTCGTCTTAAGAATCTTTCATAAATTATGTGTTTAATTTTGAGATATTTATGCTGTCTAAAATTGTCCAATGTGTTTATTGCATCAAGGATTGATTAACAAGACTCAATAATAAATCAAAACCCTAAACACAACTTAAACACATCCTAAATCATGCATAATGGTCTGTGACAATCTTAAAAAAACATGTCAATAAAACCCTTAATAGAGTGGTAGGAAAACTTATAGGCAGCATTTACTTCTCGGATTGGATTGAGAATCTTGAGGAGTGGGAATCCTGGGAGTGTGGAGTGCGAGTAAATTATTTACTTACACTGAAATGGAAGTGTGGAATAAAAATCAAAATCCTATGTATGTGTTTACATTGTCTTGGATTGAGAGTGAGTAATTTTAAATTATAATTTTACCCTTATTTAAAAAATTATAGTTTTTAGTTACAAAGTTGATAAAAATATACTTTAATAAAAAAATTTATAAAATAAACTATTTATTTTATTATTAATTTTAATTATATAACTTAATAATAATAATTAATAATTTTGGTTATGTAAATCATAATTTTTTATTAATTTTAATTGTAATAATTTAAAATTAAAAATTATTGATAAGAGCAACACAAATGAAACATTATTATTAATAATATGGTATAAAATAAATTTTGTTGAATAAACTATTTATTATTATTAATTATTAATAGTAAATAAATATAATACTATTAAATTAAATAAATATAATAATATTATATTTTTAAATAAAGATAGTATATGGTATATTATTAATTCTCTATGAATAGAATAATATTTTATTTTAATAAATATAAATTATATTAATAAAAGGAGTAATAATAATAATAATTATATTATATTTAATAAATATAAATTATTTATTTTATTTAAATAAATTTATATTATTTTAATAAATATAAATTATTTTATTTTAATAAATATAAATTATTTTATTTTAATAAATATAAATTATATTAATAAAATGATAAAAAAAAGCAAGGGGTGTGAGTGGGAATTTCACTCCACACTCCAAAAGTGGGTGGGGCCCACGGAGTGGGATTCCCACTTCTCACTTTAAACAAGTAAACAATGGAGTTGGAAGACTTCACACTCTCTCTTCTCACTCCAGTAAGTAAAAACTATAATAGAGAGTAAGGAGTGTAAATTTACCAACCGTTAAGATTCTATCTTAAGTAAGGATTTGAATCCTAAGGTACAAGTAAGAGAATAATGAGCAGCAGAGAAAATAGAAGAAAGCATTGTGGACTAAGGATTATAGAAGGGGAAAAAATATGAATTTATAAATAACCCTAGGAAACTCTATTAATTTTGGAAAGAGTAAGTTTTTTTTCCAAAATTACCCCATGAATAATCCTTATTATTCATGATAATATTACATTTTATAAATTCCCATAAATAAAATTTTCATAATTTAAAATTATAGAATTTTTTTTTTTTGGAGTTACACTCGCCATAGGAGATAAGAACCAGTTATAATCATAATGATCAATAAACCTTCAAGCCCAATGGGGTGTTGTCAGCCATGGATGTAAGTACATTGGTGCCGAACCACGTTACTTTTTAGTGCTGTTTCTTTGATTCTTGTTTTCTTTCACTGCCAGTTCTTTGGATTAGAGCAATTAGTTCTCTTTGTTCTTGAGCAATTTGAGTTAATTGATTGACCAATTGAGGGTACGTTGCTCTGTTTTCACAACAATTCACATTATCATTTTGACGTTTTATTACGAGTTTAAAGTGTCATTTTTTCGGTCATTTCATTATATTTGTATCTCATTATCTAATCACTCAAAAAAATAAGTAAAGAATAACAATGATAAAAAAGAGATAGATTATTTTAATACTGAGAGCCTAAAATGACATCGCCTTGTTCAAGAAACAGAGTGCAGTTACTGGTGAGATTGAAGCTTCCGGTGAGCCATAAACGGTCCGGATCTTTCAACTGGGCCCCACCTTTGTCGCAGAAACTTTGCCTGTACCGAACCACTTTCCGAAACGCTTCCGTATTCGACGTCGCCCCGTCTCCAACTCCTCCAAAATTCTTTATCGACATCACGACTTTTCTCTTCGGCAAGTATTGACCCCCCTCCCCCCAAAAAAACCCGGTGGCACACGTGTCCGGGTCAAGTAAACCCTCTATCAGGTCCTGGAAAACCGACCCGTTTGGGCGATCAAACGGACTTACGTTGTGATTTGTAAAGAGAGGATGGTTAAGAGAGTGACGATTAGCACAAGTGCAGCCCATGATGGCCTGCTGAGGTTCCCTTTCAGCTTTTCTAACTGCATTGCCTTTTCTGTTTGCATGGACGTAACAAACTACAATAATAATAATAATAATAATAATAATAATAACAACAACAATGATAATAAATAACGAAAATTAAGTATTATTTTTTATTTTTATCTTAATTTTGTATGCATGAGAAGGAAAATAAGAAATATAATTAAGAAATAGAAATTAAAATTTTTTTATGGTGTAGTTGAGAGAGAAAGGAAATTGTTTTGTTTCTTAATTTAATAAAGGATACGTGATGGAGGAGAACTGAAAAGAAGGTGAATAGATCGATCCGTACTGCGCTTATCGGCGTACTTTAGCATTAAGTTGAAAACGTGTGACCTGCTCTCTGTTTCGGACACTGCAAAGGGAGAACTTCGATCCGGTTTGTACGGCATTGGGGGGTTTTGACTAGTGTGTGGCCCGTCGTATTCTTGTCTAACATTAATTGCTACGGTCTATAGACACGTATGCAGTGTCTTGCTGAATTGGACTGCGTGGCGATAGATCGTTGGTTTCTAGGTTCGCGTTTTTGTAAAGAGCCAATATTCACGGGACGGGACTCGTCGAAAATAATTTCTTTTTGGTAAAGAATTAAGAGTTTTTTTTTTTTTTTTTCAATTGTGTGTTGAGCATGCATTGAGGTTGCTATGCAGACGAAGAACACGTGGAGACGATGATTTGCGCGTGGGATCCGCGGCCAATTAAGATAATTGTTCTTTAATCTTGGAGCCTGTGGTGCTGATAATGATTCGCAGTGCTGTAAGTCAAATCTAATGTTGTGGGCCATGATGGCTTTTTGGAGTACGGAGCTCTCCTAACACCATTCCCTTGGTCTTTCCTACTGCGTTTTTTATTCTTCATAGGTTATCTTATTTGTTTATTATTATCGGTGAATGATTCTCATTTTATTTTAGCTTTCGCCTGGTAAACCAAGACTTTGGGTTAAATTTTATGTTTTGAATTTAAATATTTACTATGGGATTGCATGAAATGAATGGTTGAACTTTTGTATAATTAATATTAGAAGTTAAATAATAAAACCACCCACCCATAAATAAACAAACTTTTAAACAAAAATATTTTTTTTATATATTTATCCCAATATTGAGGCTCTTTTATTGTTTTCATGAGAATCTAGGGTTTTTGTTCAATTAGAAAGGCGATATAAAGTATGAGGATTTTTAATATATTATAATGATACTCTTATTAAGTCCTATACGTGTTTATTTTATTTGTGTATATATGATGTTGCATTTGTTTGCCTATAATTGGCCTATAACTATTTATGTTATGGACTTGCATATGTTAATATGAGGATCTTACGGAATAGTATTTTGCTCCTTATTTTGCTTAATACAATTATGCGGCACTTAAACAATTGAGCGGTCCGCGACACTACGACTATTTCTTTATATTAATGCCCTTTGCGAACATGAGGACCAACATGTCTTAAATGAGTTACAATGTCTCATATTTCTTTACTTGTAATGAGACTTTTCTTTATGCTACTTCCTATTTTGATGAATCGTTTCGCTTTGAAATGGAGAAACATGCTCGATGATTCGCTTGCTTCTTCGTTCAATAATTTATTTTTGATTGAGAATAGGATAAATTCGCCAGCTTTTAATTTTGATAACTCACTTTGTATTGAGACAACGATATCTCACTTGCTTCTTTTTAAAAAAAATTCTTTTTGATTGAAATTATAAAAATTTCTTTTGATTTGAGTGACTTATATAAGAATAACGTCGGCAAAAAAAAAAAAATTCGAGCATTAAATTTTCTTTGAGAACGTCTCATCTTGGTTGAAACGGGCAATCTACTTCCTCACTTTAAATCAAAGGAACAAATTCCTTTTATTAAGCCAGCTAAGTATATGCCATATTCTTTATAATTTATACGAAGTAAAGAAGAAATGTTATGACCTTTGGCTAAGCATCTGCATCTTTCTATTACAAGTTATGCGGAGACGTTTTAATTCACACATAGCGTAGCTTGTGCTTGTGTGGAGAAAATTAAATATTTGGTCCGCTGACCAAAGAGATGTTCGGTTTTATCCCCCTTTTTATGTGTGCGTGTGTGTGTGTGTTTTTTTTTTCTATTTTTCCTTCTCACTTGTCCATGATCTAATTTTGATTAGTTTTAATGCTGACTAACAAAGACAACTTTACAGATGGAAAATAACTATGTTAAGAGTTAAAAGCTGGTTGTTAGGTTATTAGGCATGTGTCTACTTTTCCATTTTCTGTGCCATCTTGCACTAATTTATTAAGTTGGAATTCAAATAAAAGCAATTATTAAAGCAAAGATGTAGAAAAAGTTGAAAACTTTAAACTACTCTTAAAAGCGGAGCATGTCGGAAAGAAATTATCTTCCAAAAACATCTTTTAAAAAAAAAAAAAACATATTTACATATACACAATTATTCCATTGTGTATATTATACATGAAATATACGAGAAAACCTTCAAATTGATAAGGCATATATATTGTTACATTCTAAATTAAAAGGTAGATAGACATTAGAGAAGTAATTTTTCTCTTTTTCTAAATGAAATTTCCTTTCGACTTCTAATTACGAGTTCTCTCTTTCTTTTCCCCCCCTTTTTTTTTTTTAAATTTATCCCTTAAAAATCCCAATTGAAGATCCAAATTGCCAAAAAAAAAGACATCCGTAAGAAAGTTGTCCATAAAATAATTATTGAAACCAAAGAGCTTGACCCAATAAACGGAAGATTACAATTCATAAGAAATCGGAAGGACTTGGGAGTCAACGTTCATCCAAATGAAATCTAAAAGATTATGACTGCTATCAAACATACTTCATTATATTTTAAATACATTGACGCGAGTAAGTTGCGTAACACATCTAAGGTACGGTAAAACTAAAAAATTAGCACCGTAATAACTTCAATCAAAAAAAAAAAAAAAAGGGAAACATCATCTTAAGTTGAAAATTTTCCGTTTTGTTTAGCTTGGCGGCTGTGCCTGTGAAATCACTTTCAACTACTCCATTGTGATATCATTGCCTTGTGCCACACTAGTCGTAACAGTTAGTCTAACACAGCCAAATATTCGTCGAATTTTTTTAACGTTCAGGGGTAAAATCGTAAGTCAGAACAAAAGTTTTCTCTTTAAAACACCGCCCGACAGATTGAACCCGCTTGCTCAGTAATTGCTTTGTAAGCTACACGCTAAGTCCAAAACAAAGCAAAAAGGTAAAGCCTGAAAGGTTCATGGTAACTTGATAGATCGCTACCGTGCGCCACAACAGATGGGAGGACGTGTGACCGCCTCCGTGTCTGCGCCTATGGCGTCTGCTGCGGAGCAGCAGTATGTGACTGCGAAGACGTCGGTGTGGTGGGACATAGAGAACTGCCAGGTGCCGGATAACCGTGACCCTCATACGATAGCGCAGAACATCAGCTCCGCCCTGGTTAAGATGAACTACTGTGGTCCCGTCTCTATCTCCGCCTACGGCGACACCAATCGTATCCCCTCGTCTGTCCAGCACGCGCTCTCCAGTACTGGCATTGCTCTCAATCACGTCCCTACCGGTATATCATTTTTCACTTTGATTGATCCCTGATATTTGATTTTGTTTCAAAATTAATCGATTCCAATTTTTTTTTGTTTAATTTTTTACTTGTGTTGTATGGTGTTAACTGACGTGTTTAAAGACTGAGAAAAAATTATAGGTGTTAAAGATGCGAGTGACAAGAAGATTTTAGTTGACATGCTATTTTGGGCGGTGGACAACCCTGCACCCTCGAATTATCTGCTGATTTCCGGAGACAGAGATTTTTCTAATGCTCTCCATCAATTGCGTATGAGGAGGTACAATATTCTTTTGGCACAACCACACGAGGCATCAGCAGCACTTGTTGCAGCAGCTAAGAGTGTGTGGCTTTGGACGAGCCTTGTAGCTGGAGGACCTCCACTTCCTAGTGGTGAATCTTTGCTTCGTACTAATGATTTTGGTACTTTTAACTCTGAAAATGAACCTGTTCAAGTAAGCCAGCCAATGGGAAACGCAAATACTGGAAGAGTTGGTGATACAAAATTTAAAGGGAAGTACGTAAACAAGCCCACAAATCAGCCTAGCATATCTAGATTTGCAAGTGCACCAGCCCCGATACCAGAAAGTAAGAACAATTATTATTCTCACCAGTTGGAGCATACACAACAAAAGCAGTTTAACAGAGCCCCACATGAGTTCTTTGGTGCCACTGGTGAGCCCAGGTCCAATCTTAATTTCTTCCCTTGCCATCCCGATCTTTCAGGGGGTAATGGAAATAATTTCGGAGGAAATTTTTGGAATCAGCATCCTTTGTCTTTGCGGCCATATAACTTCCCTATGCAACCAAATTTTCCTCAGGATAATTTTCTATATCATAATTCTCACAACCATGGATTTCGTCCCATGCCTCCCGGCTCCAATGGCCCTAGATTTCCCTTCAGCCCCACTGGTAAATTTTCCTGATACCGAGTATCCAAACTATGCTCAAGATCATCCTAATTTGTGGAGAAGAATTCAAAACAAGCCATTTTGAGTCCCCAAATCCAGCTTGTATAAATGTACCACAAAAAGGCCATGCCATGCCTCGTGGCCAAGCAAGTAACCGTAATTCTCTAAACAGTAGGTATTCCCGTGGTCCAGAAGGTCCACCCTCGTCATCGTCCTCAACAACTATTCCTGCTTCTAGTAACGGCAGCTGGGGGACTCAGGGACAGCCGACTCCTGATGAATATGTAGAAGGCCTTATTGGGTATTATCTAAGAGAACAAGTAATCATTATAAAGTATTGAAGAATTAGTTTAAAGCTAATGTTAGCAATTTAACTCTTATTAATTTTTGGGTATGATCTAATATTATTTTTATGAAATAATTGCTTGAATGACGAAGCGGAATTGTAAAGAAGATAGATAAAACAAGTTTCCGAATAAAAGTTTTTAGAATAATTAAGTCTGAAAAAGTTCTTAAAACAATAACAAGACCTCTCTATTTATAATAGAGGAAACCTACTTCTCTAAATTAACTTAAAAAGAAAAAATAAATCACAATTATAATAAAAATAAAATATACTTTCCGTATGTTAACTTAAAAATGGGAAACTAAATTACAATTATAATAGAAATAAAAGATACTGATGTAAGTTAACTAAATCTCATACCTTAATTGACCCTAATGAAAATAGAAAGTCCTAAAAATAATAAAATATCAATTTAGGGATGGCAATGGGGAGGGAAGGGGACCGACTTCCCTGTATCTATCCCCGATGTTCTACATATATCACTGTCCCCTCTCCAAATAATACCAGGAGATCTCTAAAGGGTCCCCTGTCAAGACCCAGCCCAAGTCCACTAGGATATTGTCCGCTTTGGACGCTCGGCCCGCACGATTTTGTTCTCAGGGCAGCCCATACTACCCCAAAAGGCCTCCCAGCAACTTAAGGCTTGTCCCCCCTTATAGCCCAGGTTTCATCCCCGTGCTTTGTTGATGTGGGATCTCTCAATCCACCCCCCTTAGGGCCACAGCGTCCTCGCTGTGCACACCGTTCAAGAGGCACCCGACAGGGCTCCGCTCTGATACCATCTGTCAAGATCCGGCCCAAGTCCACTGGGATATTGTCCGCTTTGGGCACTCGGCCTGCACGGTTTTGTTCTCAGGGCAGCCCATACTACCCCAAAAGGCCTCCCAGCAACTCAAGGCTTGTCCCCCCTTATAGCTCAGGTTTCACCCCCGTGCTTTGTCGATGTGGGATCTCACCAATATCCGAATAACCAATATGTTTTTAATTTTTGAACTTGATTTAATCATACTAAAATAAAAAACTTAAACAAAAGTAAGATTTGACAATATATCGCATATTAACATTAATCAATTACAAAAATTACACTTCAAAATATAAATTATCAGAATAATTATCTTCGTCAATATTCATAATCCTATAATGAAAAGAAAAAAATTACTTTTATATCAATAATGAAATCAAAGAAATGAGTATAGATACTGAAATTAATATTTTTAATAATTTGCTCTTGTACCTCCTACTCTTTCTATTATTCAAATGTGGTAAATTGAGAGATAGCTTTCAAATCTAAAACAATAAAAATAATATAAGCAATATAATTCATAATCTAAAACAGTTTTGGGCCAATGCTTTTCAAATAAGGTCTTCTCGAATAGTAATTTAAGATCACTACTAGTTAATTAGGCCTGAAAGTTTTACAGTATATTTGTATAAATATTTTGATATTTGTTATTTATACTAATGTTTAACATTTTATAATTTAAATTCTTTTATTTATTTATTAATAATCCTAAAAAGAAAATTATAATTAAAAATAAAAATGAGGAAATGGGGAAATGGGGAGGGGATGAGGATTCTAGCTCATCCCGTCCTTTCCCCGAATAAGAAACTGGGTAAAAAATTATTCTTGTTCCTTCCCCAAATAAGAAATTGGGTATAAAATCGTTCCCGTACCCTCCATGAATGGAAAAAATCCCCAAGGGCCCCCGTCCCCGTGGGATTTCTTCCATCCCTAAGTATCATAATTAACTCTAACTAAAATAAAAAGTCTTAAAATAATAAAATTCTAAAATCTTAAAATTCTTAAAATAACGTCCGACATCGTTCAAATTTAGATAGAATTTCATTAGATTTCAATAGAAACAACGTGCGTAATAAATAAATTAAATAAAAAGTTAACAAGTGATCAAAGTACTGAGTAATTAATGTAAAAGATAACAAGTGATTAAAGTCCGATCAAAGTACTGAGTAATTAATGTAAAAGATAACAAGTGATTAAAGTACTGAGTAATTAATGTTGTATGGATTAATTTGCAAATCTTTCTGGACCTGTTCAAAAACCTGCTGAAGTTATTGGGCTTTTCATTAAAATATCACTCAGTTAAAGGGATAAAGTGATAAAAGGGATGCTGATATGGCAAAGCAGTTTGTCAAAGTTTGTTATCCCGTAACAAACCCAGAATTGCCTTTCTAAGCTGATTAGCTAGCTTAGTTTCATCATGTTGTATTTTCTCTTTGCTAACTTATTTTCTTTGATCTTTGATTTGTTCATTAGTTTTGCAATATTTCTTGATCAGATTCTGTGTGATTAAGCAATAAATGGCGTGTTAATTTTTGCTTCAAAATTACTGTTGTATGGAACTTTCTTTGTTCTGTTTCCAGTTTCCTCTGTTCGTTTTGATGCTTGATGTATGATCAAAGTTATTTTGGATTCCTTGGTTTGATAACCATTGAAACTTCAACAATTAATTTACTGATTATATTTTATTTTTGATTGAACAACAAAGAGAAGAAAAAATATTAAAGATAAATAGAATAAAATATTTTTAACTAGTGAGTAGAAATCATATTTCATATGAAATGGATGAGAAGCAAGAATATGGGTAAATAGATCATAAGATTAATATTAAAGACATAAAATACAAAAGAAAAAGTAGACATAGCTCATTAAGAACCATATCTTAACACTTTCATCACTTGTGAAGTTAAGTAATTTTAGTTTTCTCAAATTATCTTTATTTTTTATATAATTTGTATAGAATATTATTAGTGAAATATATTCAATTTCCAAACGAACATGTAAAATGCACTTTTAAGAGCAAAAGGATTAAAAATATAGAGATAATAAGATCAAGTATGTCGTAATTATTGAGTTTTTTTTTTTCAATAACATATTCATTGAGTTATTTATGAATTGTATGTCTTAAATGTATAAAAATTGACTTTTAAGAATGTATGTTAAATCGTGATTAGACACTTTCTAGTATGGAATATTTAGAAATTAACTTCTGTCCAACCAAATGGATCATCGTTAACTAATTATCGTTAGCAGTAGGCATGGCGAATAGGCCAAGCCGTCGTTAGCCATCCTTGATAATTATTCTTAATCATCCTGTGAAGTGAGAAGCGATGGCTACTGTGAATTATAATTAAAGAAGAAAGAATAAAGTTATTTTTAATGCATTCGAAATTGAAACAAAAATTTGTCCTTTTTAGTAATTGTCATAACAAAATAATAATAATAAAAAAGGGGTGCCAGCAGAAGCAACACTATTGGGTTTCTCTATGTCGCCATAATTTTTTACGGCAGCAATAATATTTTAATTTTATACCATCAGATTTAATTAATGGTTTACACTTTTTGTACTAAAGAAAAAATAAAAATTTAATTGTAAGCGGTTTGTTAACTGTTTAATGGGTGAAAACTTTTTGTAAAACAACTGCGATCGCCCTTAGCGTTTAAAATAATTGCACTTGGATACATATTTTATTTAATAATTACTTTTCAACCCTACAGTAAATTTGTAATGTGATAATTCTTTTTAAATAAATGTCAAAATCTATTAGTATTAAGTATAAGATATAATATCAAGTAGGTTATTTAACACAAATCAAATAAATATGTTGCAATAAAATTTATATAGGATATAGCACGAATAAACAACACAACTAAGAAATATATTTAAGTTAATGTCATAATTACATCAATAAACTCATAGGTGAGATTACTTGTAATCTAGAAAGTACTTTTTTTTTTTTGAGCAGGTAACCTAAAAAATACTTGATCACACATGTTTTAATAAAATTTAATATCGCATATTCAAATACTCGTTGTTTTATATACTATTAAGGACCATTGTATAAGTAATCATCAAGTATATATTATATTTAAAACCCATTTAGCATATGTATCCCATGAATGTATTATCTTACAATTAATATTCTTACATGGTAGGAAATTTAAGTTTTACAAGCCTATATATTTGCATTAATCTCTTATAGTCTAGTGGTTGATATTGAAAGTTAAAAGTAACATTTTATAATATTATATCCTCCACCATTGAATTGCATGAAATGAATAGTTTAATTTTGTGTTAAAATTTAAATCAAAATATTTCTCTTTTGTTGTGACTTAAATAGTATCATTAATAAAACATAATAAAATATTATCACAATGCCTTCTGTTATCGTCATTGTTTAAGTATTAATGGTTTTGTAATTAAATTCATACAACACAAATTATTATAAGACTTTGTGTAATATCTTTATGTAAAAGTATTGTTGAAATTACATTACTTGTTAATTACATTTATTTTAATGCTATTATACAGATTTCAAATACTAAATGTAAAAGTTAAAAAAAATGTAAAATCATAAAGTGATAGAATTAGTACATAATAATTTTGATTCCAAACTTATTCATTTTTTTTTTAATTTTCTTGGTGATTTATAATATTTACGAATTGATTAGATGAAAATAATTTAAAGTATGAAGAAATATCACAATTTGAAAATTACTTGTTACATAATTACTTATCCATTAATATATAAATCCAATGATCCTATTATTGAATGTGGGATTTTTATCCAATATAATATAAATTTTCTTTTATTAATCAATTAAAAATAAAAAATATACATTTACTTGCAATATAAAGATGACCTGTTATTAGTTAAATAATTAATTTTTTATCCAGTATATCAAATCAATGGTAGACACTAAAACACTAAAATCCAAGAGTTCACAATAATCCCATTATCAATATTGTAAAAAACATACAATATTATAGAGAAATCCTTCTTTAAATTGAAAATTGTATGGATCATCCAACTCTAAATGTCAGTCAAGCAGCTTACACATTTTAAAGTGTATCAGCATTATTATATCTAATTAATTTACTTACATAATAATTTTTTAAAATAAATGTACATGCGATATACATTAATCAGATGTTGTACCTCATGAAAGTAAATAAACTAATGTGAGAGATAAAATAAATAAAGATTCATAAATAAAAATAGATATAACTCGCCATTAATTTCTCTCTACGTATTCTCTTTGCCCGTCAACGTGGACCGCCACTGCCGCCAGATTTTAGCTACTTGCTTCCCTGGCATCTCGCCGGTGTCTAAAAACTGATCTGCCAAAACAACCGCCGCTGCCAGTATGTTTCTGTATCAAACCTCTTTAATTAATTTTTGTCCATAGAATTTTACAATTGTATAAATACAATTTATATATGTTCATGTTAATTTACTCTAAACTTGCTACTCAATAATTAGGAATGACTGTAATATTGCATTTTATGTGTATAAATGAGGAATTTTTGGGGAAGTTTGTGCTGTAGAGAAAAGGTAAAACATAAATGTAGATATCTGTGAAGAGGTTTTATGATATGAATAAATGTGATTCATTTCAGGATTTAGGATGAAACTTCTACAAATTTGTGGTAATTTTAAATGAATCGTGGAAGAATATTTTGCGCATTTGTGATGCTGACAAAAGGTTGAATACAGACGTACAAGGTTTGTGTCATGAATAAGAGTGAGCATAGAATTGCTTCAGTACGTAGCGTAGTTTATCCTTTGACGGATTCCACTAAATATAAAGATTCCCAAGCTTTATGTTGATGAAGATATGCGTTCATTTGTGATTAAAATAGTCTAATTGAAGAGAAGCTATATCAACTTTTTGTGTCTCAAATTTTTTATGGCATGCAAGTTTTTCCCTGACAAGATCTTCCATAGAGTTTGTACTTAAATGTCTTCATTGTTAATTAGCTATGTATTATTAATGGATTGTCGTCAGAGTCGCTGATAATAGAATGATAATAGTATGCTATTGTTAATATATTAATTTTTTATTGTAAGAAGAGATTGTCACTGTAATATCGGATTCAGCATCATCTTCAGACATGTTTTCTTTTTTTCATTTTTATTTGGCAGTTGTGTCCCTTGATGGCCTCTGTGTTCTTTTTAATTTTCTGGTGTTGACAAGAGATGTTGCTTACTGCCTTTTTATTTTTGTTTCAGTTCTCTTATAAGAGACCACTTACATATGAAGGAGACTTGTTGTCAATGTCTTCCTCTATCATGTTCGCAGCACGGATAAAAGTGTTGGGTAAGGGACTTACATAAGCAGCTACAAATTAAACAGAAATAAAATTTTTTCTCTCTTTGTGTGATTAAAATAAGATGTGTATTACATATAAATAAGCAGAAAAATAAATCAGCACAATCTAAAGCAATAAACCAACTAAAGGAGACACATATTTCTACGTGAAAAACTCAAAATGAAAAAAATTATGGGACCGTAGTTTGATATAATCTTTCACTATATTAATGAAATTACAACACGAATTCTTCTCTAGATAATATTAGAAGCTAGAACATCATGAATCTCAATATCATTAGTTTATAGTAACAACTTAATATCTGTCTCTTTAATAAGTACATATCTCAAAGAATAACCAAAGAGAGGATAAAATAAAAATCAAGACCAGTAGCATTGTAGAGGGCGATGCTAGGAACTTACCTTCAAAATTTAAGAAAAAATGGAGTTAATTTCGCCGTCTGATCATTTACTTAAAATTAAAATCGCTAATCCCAAATTAAAAATATCTACTGTCTTGTCTCTCTGTACCGTCACTTCTTCACACTCAAAAATGTCTTTCTCTTGCTTTTATAGGCAAATATCATGGTAAATTTCATCTAGATCTAAAATTTATTATTAATTACATAACAAGTAAACTTTTTATACTTTAAGCTTTTGAGCCCTTAAATGATATGGACCCAACAAATCTCTCCCTCCAGATCATATAAGGGGCACTATTAAGCCTGATTTCTGCATACAGCTTTTCAACTTCTCCTTAGGCAATAATTTTGTCATCATAACTGACCCATTCTCCATTGTATGAATCTTCTCAAGCTGCAACTATTTCTTTTCAAGCACATCTCTTATCCAATGATACCTCACATCAATATGCTTGGATTTTGAATGGTAAGTCAAATTTTTTGCCTAGTGAATAGCACTCTGACTGTCGTAATACATAATATGGCTATCTTGCTTCACACTCAACTCTTGTAGGAAATCCTTCATCCACAAGGTTTCTTTGCAACCTTTAGTTATTGCAATATACTCTGCTTCTGTGGTAGACAGAGCAACACATTGTTGAAGTCTGGACTGTCATGACACTGCTCCCCCTACAAAGGTGAGCAAATATCCTGATAGAGATTTTCTAGAATCAACACCCCTGCCATATCTGCATCTGTGTAAACTTGTAACATAAGTTTATCTCCACTAAAATATAAACATTCTTTGGAAGTGCCTCTGAGATATCTAAAAATCTATTTCACTACTGTCTAGTGCTCTTTGCCTAGATTAGAAAGAAATCAACTGACTATACCAATTGCATGAGTAATATTTGGCATTGTACAAACCATGACATGCATTAAACTGCCAACTGCTAAAGCATAAGGAACTCCTCTCATCTCTCGCTTCTCTTTCTCACTTGTAGGATAATGCTCAGAACTAAGCTTGAAATAGCCTGCAAGTCGAGAACAAACGGATTTTTCCTTGCTTACGCTTCTTAAGATAACCATAATTTCCCAGATTTTTTATCACAGAAAATCTTCATACCAAAAATCTATTTTGCCGGTCCCAAGTCCTTTATTGCAAAAGACTTGCTAAGCTCTTTCTTCAGATTATTAATCTTACTCGTTAGCCAACAATCAGCATGTCATCTATATAAAGCAGAAGAATGATGAAATCATTATCACCAAACTTCTTCATAAAAACACAATAATCAGACGTAGTCTTGTTGAAACCATGATTCAACATAAAGAAATCAAACTTCTTGTACCACTGTCTTGGCGTCTGTCTCAGCCCATACAAACTTTTCTTTAATTTGCATACAAATTGAACCCTTCAGGTTGTTCCATGTATATTTCTCCTCTAAGTCACCATGCAAGAAAATTGTCTTTACGTCAAGCTGTTCAGTCTTCAAATTCAAGCTAGCTGTTAATCTTAGAACAACTCGGATAAAAGACATCTTTAACACAGGAGAAAATATTTCTTTAAAATCAACACCCTTCTTTTGACCGAAACCCTTCACAATTAATCTAGCCTTGTACCGCTGTTGTGAGTTATTTTTACTATTCAACCTATAAATCCATTTGTTCTTCAGTGCCCTCTTTCCTTTAGGAAGCTTTACTAAATCATAAGTGCAGTTCTCATTAAAGGATTTCATTTTCTCTTGCATAGCTTTAACCCACTCATTTTTATGCTGATGAGACATAGCTTCTTCAAAACATTCTGGCTCCCCTCCATCTGTAAGCATCACATACTTATATGGAGGATATCTAGTTGAAGTCACTATTTTCTCGTGGATCTTCTCAATTTTGGCTCAAATGGTGGTGCAAGTGGTTCTGGAGGTGCTTGATTGACTGATTCTATTGGACCATCATTATTATCCTCTTCAGCTCCCCCATGATCATCATGCACTACATGTGGAGAAACTGAAGTTGGAGTAATAAGAATCTTTGGGGATGACTGAGACTCATCACTATTCTCTGCATCACCAACTATTTGATTTTCAAGGAACACAACATCTCTACTTTTGATCAATTTCCTTGCCAGTGGATCCCATAATCTGTCCCAAAATTCTTCATGCCCATAGCCTAAGAAAATGTATTCCTTGGCTTTATCATCAAGCTTAGATCTTTCATCCTTAGGAATGTGAACATATGTTCTGCAACCAAACATTTTCAAGTTTTTATAAGAAACATCTTTCCCAGTTCAAACTCTCTCAGGCATGTCACCATCTAATAGAGTTGAAGGAGAAAGATTAATTAAATCAACTGCAGTACGCATAGCTTATGCCCGAAAAGATTTAGAAAGCTTGGCATCAGAAAGCATACACCTAACTCTCTCTTCAATTGATCTATTCATCCTTTCTGCAATACTGTTCTGCTGAGGGGTTTTTGATACAGTCTTCTCAAGTTTTATTCTATGGAATCTGCAATACTACTTAAATAGTCCTCTGTACTCACCACCATTGTCTGCCTTGACACATTTTAATTTTCTTCATGTCATTCTCTCAATATAAGCATGGAAGAACTTAAAAGTATCAAGTACCTGGTCTTTAGATTTCAAAACAAAAGCCTACACTTTTCTAGAACAGTTATCAATAAAAGTTACAAAATAAAGTGCACCTCCTATTGATTTACTTTGCATCATGCAAACATCAGTATGAATCAAATCAAGTATTTACAACTTTCTAAATGGAGAAAAACTTTTAAAAGCTACTTTATGTGCCTTTCCAACTAAGCAATGAATGCAAGTTTTGACGGACATATCTGCAAAGCTGGGTAGAAATAATTTTCTGGCAAGAGTTTCTAACCCTTTCTTACCAATATGATCAAGCCTTTTATGCCATGTCTCAATGTCATAATCTTTTACAACCACATTCATTTCTTCTTTCTTGATCTTGGCTTCTATCACATAGAGAGTGTTTACTTTCTTCCCCTTAGCTAATACTAAGGAGCCTTTAGTGAGCTTCCATTTTCCTTCACCAAATTTGTTAATATAACCATCATCATTGAGCTTGCCTGTAGAGATTAAATTAAGGCGATAATTTGGTACATGTTTGACATCTTTTAGCAACAACTTACAGCCAATGCTGGTTTCCAAGCAAATATCTCCTATGCCCACAATCTTAGATGCCTCTTCATTTCCCATCTGAACATGACCATAATCACCATTAATATAGGATGTGAAGTAATCACGATGTGCAGTAACATGAAATGAAGCACCCGGATCAATCACCCAATCACTGGTATGGCAAGTGATATTTACAAAGCTTTCATCATAAACAATACCCATATCACTATCAACTATAGTTGTAGTGTTCTCTTTATCATTTTTCTGAGTATCACCTTTTCTTTCGCTTGTTCTCTTTTCCATAATCTACAATCCCTTTTAATGTGACCCATTTTCTAACAATGAAAGCACTTGACGTTTATCCTTTAGGTCTTAGATCTTCCTTTGGGGTTATCATTGTTCTGCTGACAAAAATTTCTACTTTGGCTTCTCCCCCGCCTTTCTTACTTTTCTGAAACAAGTGCATCTGACTCAGAAGGAATTGTTTCAACGCTTTTTCTTCTAGATTCTTCATTCCGCAGCCTATCTGGAACCATATCCAAGGTTAATTTCCCGTTCGGTGTTGAATTATTCACTGACACCACTAATGTCTCCAAACTATTGGGCAAAGAACTAAGTAATAATAATGCTTGTAACTCATCATCTAAAATAATTTTTATAGTAGTCAACTGATCAACCAAGCCCTAAAACTCACTAGTGTGTTCAGTTATACTGCGCCCTTCCTTGTATTTCAAGTTAACAACTCTTTTCATCAGATTGGCTTTATTCTATGCTGTCGGCTGCTCATAAATCGGCTCTAATTTTCTCCAAAGAACATCATCCCTGGATTCCTTTGCTACACGGTGGTACACAGTTTGATCAATCCTTGATCTAATAGTACCCACGGCCTTCTAGTTTAATTGCGTCCATTTCTTATCATCTAAATCAGCGGGTCTGGCTTCTTCGCCTTCAATAGGCTCATGTAAGTTTTTCATGTATGATAAATCTTCCATCACAGACTTCTAAATACCATAATTCAATGCCTTTAATTTAATCATGCATGCCGAGGACTCCTCCATCTCAATCACACAAGTAACAAAACTACAAAAAATGAAGCTCTGATACCATTCTATTGGGAAAGGGAAACAAAACTCTTTCCCTCTTTGTGTAACTAAAATAAGATGTGTACCATAAATAAATAGGTAGAAAAATAAATAAACACAATCTAAAGCAATAAACCAACCAAATGAGACATAGATTTCTACGTAGAAAATCCAAACGGGAAAAATCACAGGACCATAGTCCGATATAATCTTCCACTATATTAATGGGATTACAATACAAATTCTTCTCTAGATAATACTAGAAGCTAACAACATCAAGAATTTCAATATCCTTGGTTTGTAGTAACAGCCTAATATCTATTTTTCTAATAATTGGGTATTTCAAATAATAGCCAAAGAGAGGATAAAATAAAAATCGAGACCAGTAGGATTATAGAGGTCAATGCTAGGAACTTACCCTTAAAATTTGAGAGAAAACAATGTTAATTTTACCTTCCGATTGTCTACTTAAAAATTAAAATCACTAATCCCAAATTAAAAACCTCTAATGTCTTCTCTCTCTCTCTCTCTCGCTCTCGCCACTTCTTAATGCTCAAAAGTGCTAGGCAGCGTCTTTCTCTTGCTTTTATAGGCAAATATCATCATAAATTTCATCGAGATTCAAAATTTATTATTAATTGCATAACAAATGAACTTTTTTGACTTTAGGCTTTTGGGCCCTTAAATGATATGGACCCAACAAAAGGAAATTAAGATTAAACAGTCTAGTGAATGTCCAAGGAAAACATGTACGGGGACACAACCTTAAGGACAGATCCTGCAGAAGATTGATGATCTTTGGAGATCTTTGCATGAGCTGATGACAGTGACGAATCCGAAGGTAGTGATGATATTCTGATGATAGCTACTGGTTCTTATAATAACAACTTGCGAAATTTTATAAATTTTATTTGAGCCTACATTTGCTATCTTGGTGTCCTGGGATTGTGGTGACCTTGTCTTGTAATGTTTCATTAGTCCAATGTTTGTAGCTTCCTAATGAACCAGTTAAAGGCTTGCAATTCAAGACAAAACGTTAATTTGTGACCTGTGTTTGTGTATGGCTTGGACTTGGAACTTCAAAAAGCTACCAAAACAAAAAATTTAGTCTATTGACACATAATGCATAAATTTATGAGTTTTATTAGTAATTGGCATGCCGTAGATTTTAGGACTTAAAAGAGTAAATAGTTAATCATTAGCTAGCAATCTTTATAAAACATAAATGACACTTCACACGTAATCTCCTGCTTATGAATGACACCTTTTAAGAGCTTGAATTTTAAACCAATCGATCTGGACTTACAATCAAGTTCCGATCAACATCCAATGCCAACTTCAATTTTTGTTTATGGCCTTTGACTAGTTGCCAATGTTGTTGGGGTTTCATGTAGAGAACTCAAATTAACCCTAACAACAAAAGCCATATGCAATGAATTTTTTTCTTAAATCATCTTTTTTTAAAGGGAGCTGCTAAATTACAGCTTGTGTAACTTACAGCCGCAACTTTTTCGACTGAACAATAACAACGTGGTATTACTGTTCACTCGAAAAAATTGCGGCTGTAACTTAAAAAAATAATTTTTTAAATAGTTCTTCAAATCAACAAAAGCCTATAAAGGACAGAGTTGTTATGAAAGAGTTTATAAATTAAAGGAAGAAGAAAGGTTGTCTCCAAGAGTATGACTGAGTGATTTTTAAATATTTTTATTTAGTTGCCATTTTGAGAGAGAGAAATTTTTTTTTAATAAAGAAGAGGTAGAAGGTTAAAAGAAAAAAAAATTAATTTGGGTACTTATATAAATTTTCTTTATTGACTTGAGCAGACGGTCATGATTTAATTGCTGAAGGTAGATGTGGATATAACCACATGATTGATTAATATGAAGCAATCAATAGTTTTGGTTTTATAATAGGAATTTTGTTTTTTTCCCAACCGTTAAAATTGACATATTTTACTCTACCCCTAATGATGGAGAATTGGTTGTAAACACCATCAACCCGTTAGCTTTTACCATCAAAGTTTACTTTAGAAGGACAAATGCGTCAATGGCCAAATTTAATTTAAAAAACCACAAATAACCTCTAATTTCATAAAATTAAAAATTAAAACCAAATTAACAAACCAAACAAAACCATTGTTAAATATGGGTAAAATCTATCATTATTCATGTGGGAAATTTGTTAAATTTGATGGTGAAACCTAATAATTGGGTGTACGGTATTTACTTTTTTCCATCATTACGGGGTGTGGGGTAACATATATAGATTTTAGTGGGTGTGCCTCAAAAAAAAAATAAAAATTTAGTAACTAATTAAAAAAATGTAGTTACAGTTAAAGGAGCTACTTGAGCACAACCTTCAAATACAACATTGTTTATTAGTATGAAATGAATATAGAATTAGACTAACAAATGAGTTTGAGTTTTCATTTTTTATCCAATTCAATAAATTAATAGGCAGGTTTGGATAATTATAATTTAGTAATGAATAAAGTAATTTATGGTTAATTTTGGAAATTGACAGGGACTTATGAGAATTATGTAACATATGCTTTTTTTTTTCTGAAGAGAGGCAGTTAAAAAATAAAATAAATGAATAAAAATAAAAGAAGGTAAATTGAAAAAAAGAAAGCAACACACACGTGAGAGAGAGGCTAAGAGAGGAAGACTTTTGCAACTCGACCCATGAACCCGACTCGAACTTGCGAAATCGACCCGACCGTATCTCCAATTTCCGACCACCCAACCGGCCAAAGAAGGTACCAATCCAAAGCCCTTGAGTCGCTGGTCGTTTCTTTGTCGTCGTTGCCACCAAAAAACAGTCGGAAAGCTGTGATTCGAAACCCTGAAGAACCTCATAATTGCCGCCTCGATTTGCTGCAATTTAGATGGTTTCTGATTGTGCCACCACCTGAGTTTTGTTCCCCACACCACTATCTTCAAATTCCGACCATCCACAGCCACTAGGAGAGCCTATTTGCCGTCGACCGACCACTTGGAGGTTCACAGCTGTCGAGCTAGATTCTGGTGCCGTCGCTGAGCGTGGGACCTCACCGCCAATACCATTAGACTTAGCTTGGTCTGAAGTAGCTGACCAGAGCTTTTTGCTCACCGTCGCTTGAAGTTCGGTCATCGTTGACTGGAAAGGGCATTTCGATAATTTCACATTTTAAGGGCAATTTTATAATTTTGGACCTTGTGGATATTTTCTTAATTCTTGGAATTGAGGATAGATTGGTAATTATTATTCTGAGGGTAATTTGATAAGACAAGATTTTGGAGTTTACAGGCGTGAGTGTATTTTATTAATTTTATTGACATGAGAGTTGTATATTAGGGATAGATATTCGTTTCGAGCTTTATTGTGTAAATTTAGTTATATTTCAGATTTACAAAAAGTAATTATGTCGTTTCCTTGATTTAGGAGGATCTGTGGGACGACGGTCGAGTTTGAACATCGTCACTATAAGTAGAATATATAAAACATATTTTCACAATTTATTATGATAATAAAGCATGTTTGTGAAATAAGTATTTTAAATGATCAGATTAAATGATTTTCTTGAGATGGAATTTTATTCACATAGTGATATGTTATTAAAAGGTGTATGGTTAATGGTTTTCCGTATCGATTTTGAATAAAATATGATAGTATTTTAAAGACAAGAAAAGTTAATTTAAACATGTTAATGGAAATAAACCTATGATTTAAATATTGTGTTTAAAATAATTGGATAGTATCTTTCTCTTTGCCTAGGTAGTGATACAGATGAGATGAGAGGCCTTTGGGGCCTTTTTGAATACACATAAAGGTTTTGAGCCGTGTGTTTACGTGCTTTTGCCCTTTGGGGGCATATACATGCAGTATAATGATTACAGAAATACAGATATTGAGATATATATGAGATACAAGCCTTTGAGGTCCGTCCGAGTACACACAGAGGCTTTAGGCCATATGCTTGGGCGTCTTTGTCCTTTGGGGACTAGATTATGCATGCACAGATTTGATGAGATATAAGATGACACTTTCTTGTCTATCCGTGTAGCTCCGATGGTATGTAGATAGTACGTCATTTCTTGTCCGTGGAGGTCCAAGTATTACGAGATTATTCCCTTGGGCACTTGTTTAGTGATAGTTTTGGTATTTAGTATTTGCTATTATAAGTGTTATGATTTGTCTGATTTTATGCAACATTATTTATTATTATTATATCATAACAAGATTTAAATTACATAAGTTTACTTGAATTCTTATGATATTTTGATGAAATTATTTGGAGAAGTTTAAATTATTTTTACAATAAGTTTTTTTTTAAAGAAAACTATTATCCACTCACTAAGCTCACTGAGTTTTATACTCACTCCGTTTTAACATATTATTCTCCTCCCCCCCGCCCCCCACAGGAGGTTGCAGGTGCACTAAATTGACCCAACGACTGTAGATATTTTGAGTTTTGGCCATGTTATACTAGAAAATATAGATGATTTTTGTTAGGATATTTTGGTCATCTAATTATTTTGAGATTGTATAATTTTATTGTATTATTCTTTTGAGACTAAGAATAAACCTATGTATGCTAATATTACCTAAAATATAGTCCTTTGATACTTTAATGATATCTTGGATAAAATTCAGTACTATGGCTGAGAATGTTGAGCATTGGAGCTGGTTGTTTATTGGATTATTTGGAAGTGTTTGTGTTACACATTGATAGGTTGGGAGTGTTATACTGATAGAGGAGATTTCGTCAAATTTTCAATAAAATCTTTATTAATTAGATTATTATTAGTTTAGTTTTGATGAGCCTAGATAGACTCGCCTAGGAGTTAGGGCTGTGTAGTTTCAATTGGCATTAGAGCATGGTTTTAGATTCTTTAGACTTTACTATCTTTAGTACAAATAAGTTTTATTGTTATTAAAGTGGAAATTGATATTTTGTAGGCACCATCATGCTTCGTAGTAGCAGTAGACGTCGCTGTGGCCAGGCCATACTGGGCTAATAGCTGGGTTGAATCCTAGTGGTGTACCTGCGGGGGAAGGTGAACTTGTGAATAAGAGAGTGGTTGAATTCATAACGTATGAGATTGCACAACAAACACCAGGGAATGTTTTGAATATTGAGCAATCATTTGATAGGTCGGCTTAGATCATGACTACGGTTGTAGAGAATCAAACCCAAGAGCATGTCGGTGAAAAATACTATTGAGAATGTGAGAAGTTTGGGAGCGAAGAGCTTTAATGGTTCTGGAGAACCACCTGAGGCTGACTCCTAGTCGTGATGAAATGTTCAGAGAATGACAGACTATCCTTTGCCACTTTCTTACTCAAGGATAGAGCTTATCATTGGTGGCAGATAGTAAAGAGGCGGTATAATGGGCACACTGCAATTACTTGGGCCATTTTCCGTAAAGAATTCTATGAGTATTATTTACCAGCTGTATATCAGAATATTAAGTGGAGTGAATTCGTTCGGTTGGTTTAGGGATCCTTGACTATTGAGGAGTATGAGAAGAGGTTTATGAACCTCTTGAGATTTGTTACATCTATAGTTAATGATGAGAGAAAGAGATGCAAATGGTTTAAAGAAGGTTATCGATTTGAGATTCTTAACACTGTAACTGCATCACTATATACTAAGTTGGAAAGGTGATTGAGGCAGCCAGAAGAGTAGAGCATAGTATTACAGAGGGATGTAAAGTTCAAATACTAAAGCAGAAGTGCAGCTAGAGCTGGGCAAAAGGTGGCTCCAGTAGTAGGCTGCTTAAGAGGGGGTGTTCCTATGAATTGTTTTGATATCACGCAAAGGATTTAGGGTACAAGGTACAGGCTTCATGGGAGACCTGAGACAAGTCGTAAGTCATGGCTCAGTGCAACCATCAGTGGGGAATAATGTCAGGAACTAGAGATAGTATGACCGAAATAGTGGGAGAACATGAATTAGAGGCAAATTTGATTTCTTTAGACCTTTGGGACTTTGATGCTATTTTGGGCATGGACTAGCTTAAAACTCATTATGCTACAATTGATTACTTCAAAAGAAAGTTACGTTTAGAAATCCAAGGAAAGTTGAGGTGAAATTTTGTGGGGAACACAAAGTTTCGCTCTCATGTGTCATATATGTCATTAGTGCGAGATGGTTACTAAGGAAATGATGCTTAGTTTATTTAGCTCATGTGATAGATACAGAAGCTCGAGAATTGATACTGAAGGATATTGCAGTAGTCGAAGAGTTTCCAGATGTATTTCCAAATGAACATCCTAGGATACCACCTAGCAGAGAGGTTGAGTTTTCTATTGATTTAATTCCTAGAACATCTTTTATATCAATGGCACCTTCCAGGATGGCTCCAGCAGAATTGGAGGAACTGAAGATGTAACTGTAAAAGATGGTGGATAAAGGGTTTATTAGACTTAGTGTGTCCCTGTGGGGAGCTCCAGTCTCGTTTGTTAAGAAAAAAAATGGGAATTTTATACTCTACATTGACTATAGACAATTGAACAAAGTTATGGTACGCAATAAGTATCCACTTCCATATATTGATAACTTGTTTGATCAACTCAAGGGGCGAAAGTTTTTTCTAAGATCAATTTTTAATCGAGGTATCATCAGCTGAGAATTAAAGAGGCCGATGTTCTTCTATTTTGAGCCCGTTATGGACACTATGAGTTGTTAGTGATGTCATTCAGGTTGACAAATGCTCCACAACTTTTGTAGTTCTCATGAATAAGGTATTTCGGTTGTACCTATATCGGATTGTGATTGTATTCGTTGATGATATCTTGGTGTATTCCTGAAGTAAAGAGGAGTGTACAGAGCATTTACGGACTACTTTTGCAAACTTTAAGATAAAAGCAGTTGTATGCTAACTTCAGCAAGTGTGAGTTTTAGTTGGACATAGTAGTATTTCTGGGCCATGTGATATCACCTGAAGACATTTATGTTGATCCTCAAAAGATTGAAGCAATTATAAAATAGAAACGACCTACAAATGTCACAGAGGTTAAAAGTTTCTTAGGGTTGGCTGGCTATTGTAGTAGATTTGTACAGGGATTCTTTAATATTACTACTCCTCTGACACGGCTAACCAGAAAGAACACTAAGTTCCAATGGAGATGATTATGAAAAGAGCTTCCAAGAGCTTAAGACACGTTTGACCTCAGCACCAGTTCTTACACTTCTTTTTGATAATGAAGAGTTTGTGGTATACAATGACGCCTCTAAGCAGGGATTGGGTTGTGTGCTAATGTAGCATGAGAAAGTCATGGCTTATGCTTTTAGACAACTTAAGAAGCATAAGCAAAATTACCGAACACATGACCTAGAGCTAGCAGTAGTGGTGTTTTCACTCAAGACATGGAGGCATTATTTATTAGGGGTAAGAGTTTCAAGTATTTGTTTACTCAGAAAAAGCTAAACTTGAGATAGAGGAAATGAACTGAGCTAATAAATGACTACGAGTGCACTATTGATTATCACCCAAGCAAAGCGAATGTGGTAGCTGATGCACTAAGTAGAAAGTCTTCCAGCTCTATAGCCCACTTGCGAGTGGCATATGTGCCTTTGTTGATCGAGTTGAGATCTTTGGGAATTGAGTTGGATGCTGACAATTGTGGAGCTTTGATAGTTAATTTTTGAGTTAGGCCAACCTTGATTGACAAAGTCCACCAGATGCAAGCTTAGGATCTGCAATTAATGAAGTTGAGAGAGAATATGCCAAAAAGGTTACGAATTGATTTTACAGTGAGAGATGACAGAATCTTAGTCATGGGGAGTAGACTTTGTGTAATATAAAGGATTTGAAAGAAGAAATCATGGAAGAAGCTCATTGTTAAGCTTAGTGATGCATCCTGATAGTACGAAGATGAACCGTACCTTGAGAGATCATTATTGGTGGTAGGGCATGAAGAGAGAGATAACAAAATTTGTTTCTTGGTGTTTAGTCTATCAGCATATTAGGGCTGAACACTAGAGGCCTACAGGATATTATCAATCGCTTGCCATTCTGAAGTGGAAGTAGAAGCACATCATTATGGACCTTGTAGCGAGACTTCCACGCACTCAGAAGGGACATGATAGTATTTGAGTGGTTGTCAATCGTCTTACAAAATTAGCTAATTTTTTACCACTCAAAACCACTTATTCGATCGATAAGTTGGGAAGTATTTATATGGCAGAGATTGTTCGACTTCAGGCAGTGCCTGTGTCCATTGTTTCACATAGAGATCCCCGATTTACTTCTAAGTTTTGGACCAGATTGCAAAGTGCTTTAGGCACTAAGTTGAACTTTAGTGCAGCCTTTCATCCACAGACTGATGGTCAGTCAGAACATACTATGTAAACACTGGTTGAAACACTAGAGGATATGTTGCGAGCTTGTGTTATAGAGTTTAAAGGTAATTGGGGCAATTATTTACCTTTAATAGAGTTTGCGTACAACAACAGCTATCAAGCTAGTATCGAGATGACTACTATATAAGGTTTTATATGGTTGGAAATGCAGAACTCTAGTATGTTAGGATGAGGTTGGTGAGCGGAGGTTATTCGGTCTAGAATTAGTTCAGGACAGTAATGAAAAGATACAACTGAGATTCGGGATAGATTAAAGGTAGCCCAAGATAGATAGAAGAGCTATGAACATAAGCATAGGCCGGAACTTGAATTCGAAGATGGTGATAGAATTTTCATACGAATATCTCTTTGGAAAAGAGTACTTCAATTTGGGAAGCGCGGCAAGCTAAACCCGCATTACATTGGGCCATATGAGATCATAGAGCGAATTGGTCATTTAGCTTATTAACTAACTCTACTATCCGAGTTATTCATAATCCATGATGTGTTTCATGTTTCAATGCTCAGAAAGTGCATATATGACCTGAGTCATGTGTTATCGAAGCAACTAATTCATTTGAAGGAAGACATGACTTACAAAGAGGAACCAATGGAGATATTAAAAGGGAAACACCATGTCCTACGCTCTAAGACCATTCCTTTAGTAAATGTGTTGTGGAAGAATCATACAAAGGAAGAGGCTATGTGGGAACATGAAGACTTAATGCAAGCTCAATATCCTCACCTTTTCTCATTAGGTATATAAATTTTGAGGATGAAATTTTTATAAGTAGTGAGGATTGTAATATATGCTTTTGTTTCTAAAGAGAGGCGGTTAAAAAATAAAATAAATAAAGAAAAATAAAAGAAGGTAAATTGAAAAAAAAAAAAGAAAGCAACGCACACGTGAGAGAGCGGTTGAGAGAAAGGAAGACTTTTGCAACCCGACCCACGAACCTGACCCGAACCACGAAATTGACTGTACCATATCTCTACTCTTCGACCACCCCACTAGCCAAAGAAGGTATCGATTGAAAGCCCTTGAGTTGCTGGTCATTTCTTCATCGTTGTTGCCACCGGAAAACAGTTAGAAAGCTGTCGTTCGAAGCCTTGAAGAACCACAAAATCGCCACCTCAATTTGCAACGATTTAGCCGGTTTCTAGTTACGCCACCACCTAAGTTTTGTTCCCCACACCACTATCTTCAATTTCTGACCATCCATAGCCATTGGGAGAGTTGATTTACCATTGACCGGTCACTTGGAGGTTCACAGCTATCAAGCTAGTTTCTGGTGCCATCACTACATGTGGGAGCTTAGTGCCAGTACCATTAAACTTTGGTCGGTTTGAAGTAGTTGACCCAAGCTTTCTGGTTACCGTCACTTGAATTCCGATCACCATTGATCGGTAAGGGCATTTCGATAATTTCACATTTTAAGGGTAATTTTATAATTTCAGACCTTGTGGATATTTTAGTAATTCTTGAAATTGAGGATAGATTGGTAATTACGATTCTGAGGGTAATTCGGTAATTCACGATTTTAAAGTTTACAGGCACGAGGGTATTTTAGTAATTTTATTGAGACATGAGGTTTATATTAGGGATAGATGTTCGTTTTGAGCTTTATTGAGTAAATTTAGTCTCATTTCAGATTTACGGAGAGTAATTATCTTGTTTCCTTGATGAGCATCGTCACTGTGAGTGGAATATATAAAACCTATTTTCACAATTTATTATGATAATAAAGTATGTTTGTGAAGTAAGTGTTTTAAATGATCGGATCAAATGATTTTCTCAAAATGGAATTCACATAGTGATATGTTATCAAAATGTGTATGGTTAAAGGTTTCCCGTATCGATTTTGTATAAAATATAATAGTATTTTGAAGACAAGAAAAGTTGATTTAAATGTGTTAATGGAAAGAAACCTATGATTCAAATATTGTATTTAAAATCATTGAACAGTACCTTCTCCTTCCTGAGTTACAGTGATACACATGAGATGAGAGGTCTTTGAGGCCCGTTTGAGCACACATGGAGGCTTTGTGTAACGACTTAGGTGAATCCCAAATCGGTAAAGCACGAGAGAGATGCTGGGTTTATAAATGGTGATCCACATCTTAATTGGCAAGACGTACGGGCCTTGTTAAGGCCTAAAACAGATAATATCTTGCCAGGTCTGGGTTGGGTCATGACATATGGTATCAGAGCAGCTCCACGTGTCCTATTGAACGATGGTGGGGTATGTAACACTCCAGGCGAATCCCACATCGGCAAAGTACATGAGAAATGCTTGGTTTATAAGGGATGATCCACACCTTAATTGGCAAGACGCATTTTGGGGTGTATGGACGCCCTAGAAACAAAACTGTGCTTGTCTTATTAAGGCCCAAAGCGGACAATATCTTGCCAAGTCTAGGTTGGGTCATGACATTATGGGTCGTGTGTTTGGGCGCTTTTGTCTTTTGGGGCTTATGGATGCAGTATGATGATTACAGAGATATAGATATTGAGATACACATGAGATGCAGGCCTTTGGGGCCCATCTGAGTACACACAGAGGCTTTGGGCCGTGTGCTTGGGAGCCTTTGTCATTTGGAGACTAGATTATGCATGCATAGATATGATGAGATATAAGATGGCACTTCCTCATCTATCTATGTAGCTCCGAGGCACGACAGTACACAGATAGTACGTCATTGCCTGTTCGTGGAGGCCCGGGTATGACAAGATTATTCCCCTGGGTACTTGTTTAGTGATAGTTTTTGTATTCAGGATTTGCTATTATAAGTGTTATGATTTTCTTGATTTTATGCAGTATTATGTATTATTGTTGTATCAGTGTATGATTTAAATTACATAAGTTTACTTGAATTCTTATGATATTTTGATGAAATTATTTAGAGAAAGATTAATTTATTTTTACAATAAGTTTATTTTTTTAAAAGAAAATTATTATCCACTCACTTAGCTCACTGAGTTTTATACTCACTCCGTTTTATCATATTTTTCTCCCCCCACAGGAGGTTGCAGGTACACTAAATCAACCAAGCAACTGTAGATATTTTGAGTTTTGACCACGTTATACTAGAAGATATAGATGATTTTTGTTAGGGTATTTTGGTCATATAATTATTTTGAGATTGTATCATTTTGTTGTATTATTCTTTTGAGACTAAGAATAAACCTATGTATATTAATATCAGCTATAATATAATCCTTTAGTGTTTTAAAGATATCTTGGATAAAATTATGGCTGAGAATGTTGACCATTGGAGCGGGTTGTTTTGTTAGATTATTTGGAAATGTTTGTGTTACACATTTCAGGTTGGGAGCGTTAAACTTATAGGGGAGATTCCGCCGAATTTTCGATAGAATCCTTGTTAATTATATTATTATTAGTTTAGTTTTGATGAGTCTAGATAGACTCGCTCAGGAGTTCGGGGTGGGTCGTTTCAAATTATTAGTCCCGTTAGGACCCAATTAATTTGTTTTAATTTCTTAGACTTAGTTTTCTTATTGCAATTAGGATTTAAGATTGTAGTTAAATGAAAATTACTAATGCAATGCCAATTTCTTATGTCCTGCAAGTGCTTGATGAGATCTTATGTAAAATCAATACTTAAATTTCTACTTGTTAATTAGCCTTGTATTGTCTGTGGATTTTGATTGAAGGATCCAGTTGGGTTACAATGTTTCTAAAAGCATGCAAGTAGTATTAATATAATGGTTATAGTATATTGTTAATCTGTTTATATTCAACTTTATCTTCCGACTTTATGCTAGATAGTGTGTGCCATATATATATATATATTCAAGGGTTGATAATAGATGTTTCTTACTGTTGTTTCAGTTCTCTTATAAGAAGCCGCTTATATCTGAAGGAGAGAGAACTCTATATTGCTGCCAGTCTGTTCCTCTCTCATGGCAGCATTGCATAAAGGAAGTTAAGATTGAGGCTCTAGAAAGTTTCCAAGAAGAGCATATATTAAAGTGCATGTTGGAGAAAATTGATGATCTTTGGAGATCTTTGTATGTATGATGTGTCAAATGATAGTGATGAGAACAACATTCATTTGATGCACAAAGTTATTACTCTAAGGACGGAGACATCTTGAAGAAGATTGATCTCTGGATGCTTATGTGTCTGATGGTAGTGATGAGTCTGGTAATACAACCTGCAAATTAGAGCTAGCCTGCACTTGTTGTTTTTATTGAATTCTGCTGTAATGGTCATTAGCCCAATGTGTTTATAGCTTCAAATGAACCTGTTCATTATACCTTTTCATCACTTCTTTAATCTGAGTCTTAAACTTACATTTTAGTATACAGTGTTGATTTATGCCTCTCTTGGGTGCCAATTAACAAAGCATTTGGTTACAAAAAGTTTCAATTCCTTTCCTTTATTAATTCTCACATGTTTTGCTACCTAGTATTAATCTTGGAGCTTGAAATTTAGTTTATTTGATCCTATATTTTGGTTGGATCTTTGCTTGTGTCTGACTATAGCGATGGACCCTAGGGCAAATTGTGATTTGTGTCGTGTGGATGTGAGTGTCAATTAGGAAAAAAACTAAGGCACTCGTGTACGAATTGGATATGCAACATTCACTGGCTTATGCAACAAAAGAAAGGATTTACATTAGATGGATTAAAGGCCTATTTGGGATTGAAGCTAGACAATGAAGTTAGGCAATCATAATTTAAAAGGTACAGTACTAATTACAACTTTTTTTTACAATAATTACAACTTTTTCTACATTAACCATAACTTAAAAGGTGCAACACATTAACCATAACTTAAAAGGTGCAACACCTCAATACCAGATAGGACCTAATTCCTTGTTAGGCACTTAACATCACTATTACATTGAACCTTCCTGCCAAGAAAAGACTCCCTTGTGTGGCATAACTTAGCCACAATATCTCTCATATCCATCCGCTCAAATGGAGATTCCGTTGAGCACAGAGCACCAGTTCTAATTATAGCATTCAAACACTCCTCCATTTTGGCTTTTCTGTCTTCCTGAATCTTAGAGTTGTTCTCCATTACCTCCATCAAAAGTGAAGGATCGACAATCTCCATTACTTTTCCTGGTAAAGCCATCTTAGCAGATTCATGGAGAGTAAGTCCTTCTTTAAATGTTACATCAGTTGGTCGCTTTCCAGTAAACATCTCTAGCAACAGAATTCCAAAGCTGTACACATCTCCGGTCATAGACGCTTCGCTGCCCATGCCATACTCTTAAACATGTTGATTCATTGTGTTAGCTACCAAACGAATGCGAAGGTCTAATAAATGTATGATACTTTTTAACTAAATAAATATATCAAGATGTCCGCATTTTAAAAAATGTGAACAGAGCTAAAAGATAAAAAGAAAAAGTACGAACTCTAATGTATTAGATTCGTACGGAATTGGAGTTTTAGTTTTTCTTTTTATCTTTTAGCTTTGTTTACAAGATTAAAATAGATGGACATTCATATAAGAAAATGGTGGGATATGTGTGTATCACATGAAAAAGTTACCTGGAGCAACATAGCCAACCGTTCCTTTAATCCCAATTGAGCTTGATGGAGTTTTATTAGTAGTATCAACGTGGGGACCGGAGAGAAATTTTGCTAGTCCGAAGTCACCCACATGGGCAACCATGTCACGATCTAGTAGAATATTGCTTGGTTTTAGATCTCCGTGAACCATAGGTGGTTGACAATGGTGGTGAAGATATTCAATTGCAGAAGCCACATCAATGGCTATGTTCACTCTTTGAATAAGACTTAATTTGCAACCTTCAACTTGATCATTGCTTTGGTGCAACCAATCCTCTAAACTTCCGTTGTCCATATATTCAAAAACAAGAGCCTTGAAATCAACCCCCTTAAAATCTGTACTAGAGCAAATAGTGACGATTTTGATAAGATTTCGGTGACGAATATTTCTCAATGCTTCACATTCAGCCACAAAACTCCTGAAAGCTCCTTTTTGCTTAAGATTTATCACCTTTACAGCAACTATCATTTCATCTTCACCAAAAATCCCCTTGTAAACAGATCCAAAGCTTCCTTGACCAATCATGTTTGATGAAGAAAATTCGCTTGTTGCCTTACTTAGCTCTGCATAAGAAACCATAGGAAATTGTTTTTCCATCGGCAAGATATCAATAAAGTTACGCGCAGATCTCCTTCTTCGAGCATAAACAATAATAAGGCATGAGGATAAGATCAAACATGACACTGCCACTGGAATCAACACTTTGAGAAGAGTGATTTTTGGTTTTCTCGATCCTTTAGATGGACAGGACGGTAAATGCAATTCATTCATACCCCCACAAAGCTTCACATTCCCCTGGAGTGAAATTTTGGTTTTATTACTAAAAACCCCTTTTTTCGGAACCTCGCCCTCAAAATGATTATACGAAAGATCTAAGAATTCCAAGAAAGATAGATTTTCAAGAAATTCTGGAATCTGGCCAGACAAATTATTGCTTGAGACATTTAACTCTTTAATGCTTTTCAAGAAACTCAAAGAAAGGGGAATGACGCCATGAAAAAAATTGCTTGAAATATTAAGATATTCTAAGCTTACACAAGTACTTAGAGTAACAGGAATCACACCAGAAAATTGGTTGCCAGATATGTCCAACATTACGAGATTCTTCAGGTTGCCCACTTGTAGAGGAAGAGAGCCGTTTAGAAGATTATTAGACAGATCTAGGAAAAGCGAAAGTGTTGTTATGCTGAGAAGCTGATCGGGCAAGGCACCGGTGAGCTTGTTTCGGGAGGCGGTGAACATCCTCAAATTCTGACAATTACCAAGAGATGAGGGTATATTGCCCTGCAAGCTGTTGGAGCTCAATGGAAGTTCGGCCAGTTTAGTAAGATTACCAAGACTAGAGGGAATGCTTCCTTGTAAAAAGTTATTAAACAGGGATAATTGTTGTAAGTTCTTAAGCTCACCAATTACATCAGGAATAGTGCCATGTAATTGGTTTATTTCCATAGTGAGTGCAATTAGATTGACAAGATTTCTTATCCCAGGGGGTATGGTTCCAGATATTTGGTTTGCTCCTATGCGGAAGTCAATCATTGTTGACGAGAGATTGGCTATAGAATGAGGCAGCACTCCTCCGAATTGATTATCGTATAAACTAATCACTTACAAACTACTACAATTAGTTAGCAAGGTTACAAAATCAAGATCATTGGCTGTCCCCATCCCCAAATTGTTCTGCTCCAAATTTAACCATGATAGATTCTTAAGGCTGCTAAAATCAATTGACACTTTCCCTTTGAATTGATTGCCGGTAAGGTCGAGGGCCTCAAGATTTGAAGCATTGGACAATGAATGAGGAATAGAGCCGAAAAAATTGTTTCCACCAATACCAAGCTTTCTAAGGTTTGGGAGATTGACAACAATGTCAAAAGGTAAACTTCCACTGAATCTATTGAATGCAAGATAAATGAATTCGAGGGAAGAGATATTGCAAATTGAACGAGGAAACATACCAGAGAATTGATTTTTAGCTACATTGAGATGAAACAAGTTTCTGAGTAGGCCAAGGGTAGTCGGAATTTTCCCGCCCAATGAATTCCATCCAACAAAACATATCTCAAGAGCTGAAAGATTCCCAACAAAATCTGGGAGTTGTCCAGTTAAATAATTGTTGTCGAGGGCTAATGTTTGAAGCTTCAACAAGCTGCCTATCTCTTCTGGGATTTGTCCCTCTAGCTCGTTGTTGCTGACACGAAAGTGGGTGAGGTTAGAGCAACGGGACAAATTGGTAGGTATTGTACCCGAAAATGAATTTTTGGACAGTGCTAGTTTCTCAAGCCTAAAAAGATTACCGATTTCTTGGGGAATTTCACCTTGGAAGCTGTTGTCCGAAAGGTTGATGTACCTGAGGAAGCTGAGGTTTCCAACATAAGGAGACAAGACGCCTCCTATCCTTTGGTTACTCAAATCTAACTCAGTTACCCTTTGATGCCGATGGCCACAAGTCACTCCCGTCCATTGGCACAAGTTTATAGTATTGTTCCATGAACTTGTGACTCCTGATGGATCGTGAAGCTGTGACTTTATGGCAAGCAATGCGAGTCGATCAGTCTCGTTGGTTTGGCCAGCAGAAAAGCTAGGAGAATTAATATGCAACAAGCTGAAGCACCATATCAAAATGGCAAGGTGGCTAATGGAAATGGAAATGGAAATATTAGGCATTTTTCTTAAGATAAAAAAGTGTAGTGCAATGTGATGTGTGGGTGATCGTCTCTAGTTCATGTGGAGGCTTTAATAGGCAAATTTAATTAGTTTGTATAGTCGCACGTCATACGTAGATTTTTTTTTCTTCTTTTCGTTTTTGGATGGAAAAATTAGAACAGTGGAGCCCTAAATAGGTAGCAGACCGTTTCAACTACTTATAACAATATATAAATGCCGAAGCACAACTAGACTTTGGAAGCTTCATCTCAATTGCAAGGCCATGAAAATGATTGGACGGGCCAATTGACTATGCAATAATAACATTAATATAGACCGTTTCCAAAAGAAATTAGATAAGATTCGCTTTCGATTTTGTCAGGCAGCGAACCATTCTTGAAATTTCAATAAAAAAAAAAAGTTAATTTAAGGCAGCCAATCATTTGAAGCCCGTTTCCATTTTTTTTTTTTCTCCAAATTCAAGTGGAATAAGTGTTCCGTAGTTATTTTAACTGTTTTGAACACTTCATAAAACAAACTGTAATTTATTCCTTCAAACAAACAAAGCACGCAGTCCCATGTTCTTTATTTATCTTTTCAATAATACTCAGAAACTGAATTAACATAACTTTCTCTTTCCACTTCCGAGACTTTTATATTTAGATAATGATACAGTCATAAATTCTTATGTAAATTTAATTCTTACAAATTGATGTGGCATGATTTAATTAGTTGAATTAAATATTACTTGATCCACATAATTTATTTTTATTATTTTATATTTTCTTTCAACCAATAAATTAATGCCGTATTAATTTGTACAAATTTAATTTGTACAAGAATTTGTAGCTGTATCATTACTCTTTATATTTTGCTTCGTCTTCTTTTGATTCTCTAAAATCCTTTTTTTACTTCTTTTCTCATTATCTAAATAAACCATCTCTCAAAGTTGCTTTATTATTTGAAACCGCACAGCAAAAATCTCAACAAAAAATTCAAAACATTTTAATTGACCGTGTTGAGACCACCCTCAAGAATTAGTCCAGCTGCGATCTGTCCTTATTCACGCTCAGATCCACCGCCATTATTGTTGGACTCGGTTCCTCAAGATGAATTGAATTATTCGTAACGTTATTATTATAGCAATAATGATGAAGAAACTGATAAACAGAGAGAAAGAGACAAAGAAATAGAAAAGAAATGAGAGATAAGGGAAACTTTTGTTTTATTAATCTTAAACGTGTGTGGTTGTTTATTGAAAAAAAAAAGAATTACAAAAAATATTTTCTTTATTCTAACAATTATTTAATAGTTGTAGGTTTAAATGGGTTGGAGGAAACTTTAGCCATAAAGTAATGTTATTATGTGCGAGATTGTAGTAGTTATTATGAATTTTGTCTCTTAAGAGCGAACTTATTATGTTAAAAAAATATATTTATAATAATTTGATAATTATTTTGTTTATATCACATGTGTTGTAATATTTATGTTAACTATAGTGTAATAACCATGATAATGTAAACCTTTTTCTTTTTATTAATGCTGATACTAACTTATTTATGGTATGTTTGTGTGTATATTTATCTAATTTTATAATTTGTTTACTTTTTAATGAATTATTTTCTTAGCTGAGGGAAATTATTGAATAAAATTTACACTATTTTTTTAAAATATAAGTATGACTCAAATATTCAGTAAAAATTATTTCTAAAGATGGTACTATCGAACACATTCTATATTTATTATTTTTAATTATGTCTATTGAACAATGTTCCTATTTTCATTTTAAAAAAGATACTAGATGCCTACTTGGAGGCTGTTAATTTGTCCCTTTGATTTAATGAATTAATTCACTTAATTTCAATCAATTAGGTCATTAAATTTATTTTCTAACTTAATAAAAATTTTCAGTTATTAAGTTATTAAGTTAATCTAAAAAGTCTTAATGGTATCATTAAAAGATATTCTCCAAAATGTATTATTACCCATCTTTAATTAATTTTTACACTATCTAGTTAATTAATTTTTAATCCTTACTTAAATAAAATTTATTAATTATTATTATTACCCATCTTTATAACTTATTATAATATAGTGGTAAACTATTATTATTTTTATCCACTACTACAAAAATGTAAAATAATGACCCATATGCTATGATGGCTCTTTTTAACAACCGTCATTAAAAAGGTTTGCTTGATATGTAATTAATATTAAGCTTTGGACTTGAATGAAATTTTCCATGAAATTTGCCTAAAGCCACTTCCCTTGTAACTTTTGTGCGTGAAGAAAAAGTGAGAGAGAGAAAGAGAGAGAGAGAAGACTGTTGAGGTTTTTAATTTAAGAATAGTGATTTTAATATTTGATTAGATGATTAGAAGGTGAAATTAACTCTGTTTTTTTCAAAATTTTGAGAGTAAGTTCTTGGCATTGTCCTCTATAATCTTACTGGTCTTGAT
Organism: Murraya paniculata; assembly: GCA_030449075.1. Lineage (NCBI taxonomy): Eukaryota > Viridiplantae > Streptophyta > Magnoliopsida > Sapindales > Rutaceae > Murraya > Murraya paniculata. Next base: position 2,263 of record JAEVFN010000093.1, on the reverse strand, counting down.
TTTTATTTTATTCTCTCTTTGGCTATTATTTGAGATATTCACTTATTAGAGGGATAACTATTAAGCTGTTATTATAAGACAAGGATATTAAGATTCTTGATATTATTAGTCTCTAATATTATATAGAGAAGAATTTGTGTTGTAATCCCATTAATATAGTGAAAGATTATATTAGACTACAGTCCCATGATTTTTCTTACTTTGGGTTTTTCATATAAAAATATGTGTCTCTTGTGATTAGTTTATTTCTTTGGATTGCATTGGTTTATTTTTTTGCTTATTTATTTGTAATACGCATTCTATTTTAATCACACAAAAAGGAACGAGTTGTGTTTCCACTTAATTTACAGCTATTTGTGTGAATTCCTTTCCCAATAGAGTGGCATCAGAGCGTCAGGTTTTGTGTTTTTTTTATTATTAGTGTGGTTGGGATGGAGGAGTCTTCAGCATGCATAATTAAATTAAAGTCATGAAATTATGGTATTTGAAAGTCTAGGATAGAGGATCTACTATACATGAAAGACTTACATGAGCCCATTGAAGGCGAAAAAGCAAGACCCGCCGATTTAGATAATAAAAAATGAGCGGAATTAAACTAGAAGGTCGTGAGTACTACTAGATGATGGATTAACCAGAGTGTGTACCACCATGTAGCAGAGGAATCCAGGGTTGATGTTTTTTAGAGAAAATTATAGACTATTTATGAGCAGCTGACAGCACAAAATAAAGCTAATATGATGAAAAGGCTTGTTAACTTGAAATATAAGGAGGGGCGTAGTATAATTGAACACACCAGTGAGTTTCAGGGCTTGGTTGATCAGCTAACTATTATGAAGATTATTTTAGATGATGAGTTACAAGCATTGTTACTACTTAATTCTGTACTAGACAATTGGGAGACACTAGTAGTGTCAGTGAACAATTTAGCATCGAATGGAAAATTAACCTTGGATATGATTACAGGCAGGTTACAGAATGAAAAATCTTGAAAAAAAAGTATTGAAGTATTTTTCTCTGAGTCAGATGCTCTTGTTTCAGAAAAATAAAAAAGGCGGGAGAAAAGCCAAAGTAGAAATTTCCACCAGCAAAATAATAATAACTCTACATGAAGATCCAAAGTCCCATAGAAGAAACGCCAAATGCTTTCATTGTTAGAAAATGGGCCAAGTTAAAAGAGAGTGCAATTTCTGGAAAAAATAACAGGTGAAAGAGATGATGCTTAGAAAAATGACAAAAAGAACATTGCAGCCGTAGTTGATGATTATATGGGCATTGTTTATGATGAGAGCTCTATAAAATTCATTTGCCATACCAGTGATTAAGTAATTAATTCGGGTGCTTCGTTTCATGTTACTGCACACTTGATTACTTCACATCCTATATTAATGGTGATTATGGCCATGTTCGGATGGGAAACGATGAGACATCCAAGATTGTAAGTATAGGACATATTTGCATGGAAATCGGTATTGACTGTAAGTTGTTGCTCAAAGATGTCAGACATGTACCAAATATTCGCTTTAATTTAATCTCTACAGGCAAGCTTGACGAGAATAGTTATATTAATCAATTTGGTGAATGAAAATAGAAGCTCACTAAAGGCTCTCTAGTGTTAGCTAAGGGGAACAAAGTAAACACTCTCTATGTGATAAAAGCCGAGATCAAGAAAGAAGACATAAACATAGCTGTAAAATATTCTGATATTGAGACATAGCACAAAAGATTTGGTTACATTGGTGAGAAAGGGTTAGAAACTCTTACTAGAGAAGGATTTCTACCCAACTTGCAAGTATGTCTTTCAAAACTTGTGTTTATTGTTTAGCTAGAAAGACACACAAAGTAGTTTTTAAAAACTTTTCTCCATCTAGAAAGTCACAAATACTTGATTTGATTCATATTCATGTTTGCATGATACAAAGTAGATCAATAGGAGGTGCACTTTATTTGAAACTTTTATTAATAACTGTTCTAAAAAAATAAGGGTTTTGCTTTCAAATCTAAAGACCTAGTGCTTAATACATTTAAGTTCTTACATGCTTATGTTAAGAAAGGGACAAGAAGAAAATTAAAATGTGTTAAGGCAGACAATGGTGGTGAGTATAAAGTACTATTTGATCAGTATTAAAGATCCCGTGGAATAAGACTTGAGAAGACTATACCAAAAACTCCTCAGCAGAACGGTGTTGCAGAAAGGATGAATAGAACTATTGAAGATAAGGTTAGTTGTATGCTTTCTGATGCTAAGCTTCCAGAATCTTTCTGG